>JBBYHH010445955.1:0-11459 GCA_038382905.1 Daphne laureola
AAATTTTTTAAAAGTATTAATTTTAATTTTTTATTAAATAGATTCTTTATTTTTTAAGTAAAAACTACCAAGGCATAGTATATAAGTAAATTTAAATCTAATGAATATTGAAAATCTAACATCCATTTGAGAAATAATGTATATCTATTTCGTCAATTTTATTTTCTCATACAGAAATTGATTTAGTCATTTATATTTGTACCATAATTCTGAAATTGTAATAATGTGCTGAGAAGTTGAAGGAAAATGATTAAATGAATTTGGATGATTTTTTTTTTGTTAAGAAACACTTACAAGTAAGGCTCTGTTAGTTTAGATAAAAATGAAAAAAACAATTATGTGATATTTATACAAATAAAAATTCATAAAATACTTATTCTAAGATTAAAAAAAATGCATGTAAACCATTAAAAAATGTATGTACACAGAACACATAATCATATAATTTTTCTCATTGATTTTATCCCCACAGGAAAATGTGGGTGATTACACTAGTGATCAAAAAACAGAGTTAGGGTCAAATAATTGTAGGTTTTGGTGATAAGTGGGTAGGAAAACCATAGGTTTCTAAAAATGAAGGGGAAAAAGTATAAATTTCGAAATAGTCAGGAGATAATCACACTTGATGCATTTCTAATTAGCTTAACTCAATGTCTCTAATTGAGTGAAGAGCAATAGAATACAACTTTTCATCTTTGTTTGGCCCAAATATAAGATTCACCACTATTTTTTTTTATCCATTTTCACCACTATTTTTACTATCTAGGGTACAATTTACCATCAAACTTTAATTTAAGCCACAATTTACCACTAAATTTGTTAACGGATGGAGTATTCTTGAATATTCCGTAAAATAGAAATATATGGAATCTATGTCATGTGTCTAATAATCAATTTAACCTAAAATTTTGAAAATCTAACAGATACTCCCTAAATTTATTACTTGAATCTATTGTTATTTGATATATTAACATCATTGAGAACCAATAATTTTTTGAACTCGTGAGGAAGTCGGGTATTTAAACTAGTTTCATACTATAATGAATACCATACAATTCTGTACGATATGCATGCATTGATTGTGGTAAGGTAAAAGAAACCTTCCAAATTAGAATTGATTGGAGGTTTCGCACCTGGATTGGCTAAAACTAGTACAAGATCGATATCTGGATTACGTGCCGCAACATCTAAAGCAACACATCCTCCAAGAGATTCTCCAACAAGGTAGATAGGTCGATTGGGTGATCTCTTGTTCTGTGACCTTATAGTCCTTTCAACCAGAGTCACAAGGCCTAAGGTAAGAGAATACGCAAGCAGATAAGGAAATGAGTGCAAAGCCTCTTGGACAATTGCATAAAATCAATGGCATTTCAAATTTATGTCCTCAGAGACACAACCTGAAAAAGGTGTTCGATCCTCCACAGGAATATGCATGCACCATATGTCAAAGATCCTACAATTGTCCAAAATCAGGTCAAGTTAGAGATGAAACAAATATTACACCGAATTGATACAACCATTCTTCATGTCTGATCCCCAACTCACTTCCCTAGCCTGTGATGTTGCGTTATGAGCCCAAGTCCAGTGCCATCGATTCCTTAAAATTCAGAACAGAAAACTATCAATTACATCGAAGGAGATAATAAACAGAACTTACCAGTTCAAAATAGCTTACTTCTAAACAAGGCACCATAGTTATGAAGACCGGAGAAGACTGTTCAATCACTGAACAATACTCCATAAGAATATGATTAAGCATGCTATTTCATCAACAGTGTATAATCTAGTTGACATTAGGTTTGCCTCTGTGGCTTTTCATGTTTGTCCATCTTCGATTGCGGGGGAAATACAAGTTCTCATTGCAGCAATACACGGACTCCGAATCTTGCCGACGAGGCGCCGTCGCCGTCTCCGTCGCCGCCGCCGTCATACATCTGCAAGCAGATTTTGACGAAGAAGACATCGACTGGGGTCTGCATGCCATGGTCCATGCCTGTCGCCGTCGTCGAGCCTACCGCCCACTCACTGGTGGCTCGATCTTTTGCCCATGGTCAGTACATGGGCCCATCGGGTAGCTGGAACTCCATTTCAGAAACTCACCTTTTGAATTTTTTGCCAAAATAGGCCCCGTATGTAATACTCTCACCCTCCATAGATTTAAATGAACGGAGATTATTGAATATTGTTGACTAGAAAATAAAAATATAAATATATATATATATAAAAGTGATTTTTTTAATTAAAATAAAAAATGAAAGGTAATAAATAAAATTTGTATAAAAATATTTTTTTTTTTAGGCAATGTATTAATAAATAAGGTTTATATGAAAATATTTTTTTTTTAGATAATGTATTAATTTTGTTGGGATCAAGAAAGAAAAATGTATCAATTTTACTTACTAGCATTGAGAGAAATTTAACAAACAAAATGCCAAACTTTTCTACATCTGCTATAATTCTATTTCTTTAACAGTTAATATAACAAGTTACAATGTAAATTATAGATTCATATTTGTAATTTTAAATATATTTCTTTAAAATTTTCTAATAAATTATTTTTAATAATAATTTAAATCTCTCACAAACATTTAAAAAAAATGCATGAAATCTTCAGAAGGATAAATTTTCTATAGCAGTGGTGGAAAAAAAAAATTTACCATCACCTTTAAATAGATAAATTTATATAACATATTTATAATTTTTATATAATATTTGTTATAATATGTATTAAAATATTTTTATAATATTTTTTAAAAAATATTATAATATTTTTATAATAAATTTGTGAATTTATATTACCATTTAAGAATGACGGTGGAAAAAATTCCACCACCCGTCGATAGGAAAAAGAATTGAAAAAAAAAAAACAATTGATTTGTCTTATTAAAAATAAACAATTGATGTAATACATGGTTAATGGTTTGTTAGCCCAAGAAACTGACAGGATATGGATCCAAGGACGTGGCAGTTTTTGGCACCTTTCCTCGTGAAACACGCGCTAGCTTCTTTTAACGGGGGAAACACTTCTCTGCTCTACTAGGAACTATCAGTACATGCTTAAATAATATAATATTTTAATTTTAATTTTAATTTTAAATGAATTTATATCAATTAACATTAATTAATATATAAAATAATATTAAATCTAATATTGGGTGTATCCAGTATTGGAGAGAAGCCAGATCCTTTTAATAGGTCTGTTCGCATAGTCAGCGTTTCAACGAAATCCTGATGAGTTAAAGGTAAATTCATTAAATTATCCCATTTATGCAAAACTTTAAAACAAAATCTCATATTCTTAAAACTTTACAACTTCTCACTCTAAAGACAGCTCTCCGCCATTCAAAGACAGCTCGGCCATAGATCCGAAAGCTCAGAGAGAACAAACACAAATCGATGGCAAATCTTAATCGAAGATGAGCAATTGATAATAAATTTTCTTAGTTCACCTTCTCTCAACCTGCTGGAAAAAGCAATTGGAGTACTGACCTAGCCGTCAAACGTAGCCAATAAAATTTTGATCAAAATTTTCTTGCTGTCGGAAAAATCAGCGGTTTCCTTTTCGATCTCACCGCTCTCGATTCTTTTCCGACCTTGCTCCAGTAACGCCTGCATGAATTCGTCTCTATTCTTCTGCAATTTTATCAATCTCTTCTCGTTGTTGCCAATCCACTTGAGGAACGGCAAGAAATCGGCGGTGGTAGCCGATCCCAGGAGTAAAGTCTCCGTCACGATATCTATGAACCTCCTCGCTTCATCCGCCGTAGTACCTTTTCCCGGCGATCATCCTCATCATCACGTTCATCGTCACAGCGAAGAAGGTCGATTTCATGTCGACGATCTGACCCCGGCTCTCGATCAGACGACGGACGAGCAACCGGACCTCATCAGCACGAATCGCGAAGAGCATTTGGAGGCGGTTCGAGAAGAGGACCTCGATGGAGGAGAGTTGGCGGAGGTTGCACCAGTGGTCGCCGTAGGGGGACCAAACGAGGTTGTTGTAGTTGTAGTTGTAGCCGATGTGTTTTCCGGCGAGAAGGTGGGGCCGGTTGGCGAAGGCGATGTCGCTGGTGGTGAAACATTCCTCGGCGGCGGCAAGGGAGGAGACGATGAGGACGCAGCGGGAGCCAAATTTCAGGAGTAGAATGGCACTGTATTTGACGGAGATTTTAGCGTGTGAACGGTGGAGGGGTTTTTTCATTTACTCAATGTTACGGATGGAAGATGACAGATTTGAAAGTTTTAAGAATATGGGAAATTTTATGAAATTTTTCATAAATGGTGATAATTTAATGAATTTACATCTTTAACTCATATCAGGGTTATACGAACAGACCCAATATATTCAGAGTAAATTACACCAAATACACTTAAAATATCGAGTGATTTTAGTATTTAAGTAGATTAATTAATTACAACTTATATCATTGTCACTCTCCCTATAATGACACGAGCCTTCATTCACCAAGTGTAGGTGTGGGATCATTTTTTTTTTTTTTGTGTGATTACTGCTGAAACCACATCTTGTGAACTTCATGTTATTGATCTCTTTTGTAACTCTTCCCCCCTCTTTTATATACTCTCACCATTTCAGAATTAAACGTTTCTTTTACTGTTTCAAGTTATAGTGTTTAACTCAAAATTTAATTAAGAAAAATTGTGAAAAAAAAATAAAAAAATATATATCTAGAAATATTAAATTACAAATTATGATAAACATATGAATCATTTAACTTCACATGTCTATGACTTCATAAAAATAAATCATAAATTAAATACTGTAAAAACAGTAAAGAAACGTTCCAATAATTCTGAGATTAATGGAATATATATATACATGTCAATGATTTTGGAAGTTGATTTCTAAATTATTGATCCAACATTTCATGGATGAGTTGCGGTGTAACCCACACTAAAATTATAAGAAAAAAAAATTAAAAGAATATTAATAATTATGTTATTGTCATAATTTTGTAGTAGAAGAATCGTAATCTCGTAATAAAATAGTAGTGATTTATAGTAGAATAGTAATAATTTATAATAGAAGAGGGATAGAAGAAATGAGATTTGAACCCACAATAGAATAATATTGATTTTGTAGTAGGAAAATCGTGATTACCCACTAAAAGAGTAGTGATTTCGTGATAATAATTTTATGGTCATTTTAATTCATGACACCTATAGTGAAAGATCATGATCCTAGTGTGAATCTCATGATCGAGTAACAGTTTTATAATTAATTTAGGTGAACAATAAAAAAATGTGTCGACGCTTAAATGGACTCTAAAAATAGAATCAAAACATATGACATATGGATCTATTTTTCTCCGTCTTATTTTTTTCTTTCCATTGAACTAATTATTTGTATTTTTTTATTATGTAATAAAAATATATATACTTTTTTAATGAATGAGGAAGAAGGAAATGACAAGAGTGTAAATAAACTAAAAACTAAAGCACATCTTAAGCGCTAAATGTAAATAGCACATACTAACTTGAGCATAAAATATTTCATTCGTTGTAAATTTATATTTAAACAAAAAAATATTGCAAAAGTAACTCTAAAATATGAGTACGTTACAAATCTATATCCGCGACTTAACATCCATTAAAACTTAACAAAATTTGTCAGAAAAATGCTCGAATGGATCTTTATGGTTTCTAAAATGTGCAAAATACCCCTCTAACTTTATAATTTTATTTTTGAGTCATTATTCTTTATTATATGTTTATTTTTTTCAAATAATCTTTCCAAATTACTCTTACTAATTTAAAAGTGAGTCTAAAATATCCAAAAAATTGTCAAATATGAAAAGAAATGTTTTGAATAATATCAATAATAATATTTATACTAAAACTTGTCTTTTTATTATCCCTCAGTTCAGCGCAAGTGGAAACTTTTTTTGGGAAATTTGGGAAAGTATTTTGATTGATGGATGAGATGTATGTAAGATTGTGACTAAGAAAATTTGAGAAAAATATTATTTTATAGAGAATTGATGGTGAATTGATAGATTTAAGGTTGTTTTGAGTATTGAAAATTGAAAAAATAGAAAAAAAAAATTCTCAAAAAAATGCCATGAACTGAGCCTATCAAAAAATAGTAATTATTAAAATAAAATGTAAGAATGAACTATAACTTTATAAAAATCTCTAATATTATTAAAATATTAAGTTAATGTAAAAAACTCTTCAAATAAGAATATTAAAACACCAAACCAATACAAATTTTTAAATAAATTTCAATATATTTTAACATGTTACAAATTAAACTGGAATTTTTCAAATCGACACACTTTCGTATTTTATTTTTGATAACTTCAAAAATACTAATATCCATTTTTCCTTTTTATTTCTAAATTTTTATTTTTAGAAGTTTTCATATTTAATTATAAATTTATTTGAAACATTTCTTTGTTTGATACGGTTCAAAACATAATATAGACAAAAAAAATAAATAAAATTTATTAGGACTAATGAGATGTAATTCTATGTAACATGTTGATTAATGTTTTTTGTCATGTTATCATCATACTCTTTTATACTCCATCCGTACTTAAATAATTACGTCATTTGTTTTTCATGTTTCAAAATTTAATATTTGACTCAGACATTTACAAAGATAGATAATGTAAAAACAAATCCAAAAAATATTTTCAAAAAATGTATATTTTAAATTATGATATACATAAACAATATTTAATTTTAGACGTCTAAATATGCATGAAAATAAATCATAAATTAAATATTATAAAACAGGTGAAACAAACGGTACAATCTTTAAAATACGGAGGGAGTATATTGCATTTTAGTACTCTCTTTATCTCTCATTTTTATTGTTACTTCAACTTTCAATTATTTACTTAACTTAAATTAATTTTATGAAGATTATGTTATGGACTTTTGAAAAAAAAAAAATTTAGAAACTTCGAACATTAATTAACTTATGCATGTTAATTACATGAAATATTTTATATCAAAATATTTAAGGGATTAATAGATAAGATAAATTTTATATGCACGGATAATGAAAAAGTTTTTGTTCATCATCACCGTTAGAAAGAGACAATTCAATGACCTCTATCCTGTAAATAGTAATTGATATATACGGGTCTAACTCAACCGATTGACCCGCCAAGCCCGGACACGGATAAAGCGGCATGACCTGACCCTATCAGGTCCACAAGCCTATTTATGGCATTCCATCAAAGGAAAGAAAGTAACTCCAATTACACCACCATTACTCATGCACTATTACTCCAACATTAATCCACCATTAATGGTTTCCTATTTCTATACACACTATTCTGCTATATAAGTACGAGGATGATCATCATCCAGGTATCTTCGACACTCACTCTATACTCTCCATACACACTCCAATATACCCGACGATGGTGGAGATCCGATCCATGGTGAAGTCCCTACACACGCTCCTCGATGGCAACTTTCGATCTCACCATGGTACGAGCCCTCATTGATCGATATTAATCCACACAATGCACGAACCCACAAGGCTCGTTATTCCATAATTGCTACAAGGAACAAGGACAAAAACCCTCAACCTCAATCCAATAATAATAATAAAAAAAACATGTGAGGCTCATTACCACTCGACGCTCATTTTCACATTGCTCATTGGAGCTCGAACACCCGATGTACAAACAACGGGAACAAGTCACATTTCCGCGTATTAACGCCCTCTGTCAAACCGACTATGGACCTCCAAACAAATACAACGTCCAAAACAACACAAGCAGAGCACATGATATCTAAATTGATAGTGATTGCTATTAACCTGGCGATGGTGGAGATCCGATCCATGGTGAAGTCTCTGCAAGGAAGAAGACGTTAGGGAGGACCAGAGGTTTGAACCCCTGGGACCTCCTCCGACACTCAAGTCAGCATATTGGAGTGTGTATGGAGAGTATGGAGTGAGTATCGAAGATATCTGGATGATGATGATCCCCGTATTTATATAGTAGAGTAGTGTGTATGGAGATAAGAAACCATTAATGATTGATTAATGGAGTAATGGCGCAAGGGTAATTGTGGTGTAATGGGAGTTGACGTGATAGGGTGGAATGCCATAATTAGGATGGTGGTTGACCTGATAGGGTCGGGTTGGGCTTTACCCATGTCCGGGCTTGACGGGTCACCCGGTTGGGTTAGATCCGTATATATCACTCATTCCATACTCTCCATACACACTCTAATATATTAACTGGAGCATCGGAGGAGGTCTCAGGGAGCCAAACATCTGGTCCTTCCTAATGCCTTCTTCCTTGGAGGAACTTCACCATAGATCGGATCTCCACCATCATCGGGTTGATAACAAATCACTATCAATTTGGTAGCGTCCCTGGGAAACAAAAACTTTTATAATAAATATGTGTTTTTATTTTGATCTAATAGTGATGATGGAAAAAACTTTTCCATCGTCAATATATAGAAAATTTACCCTAGTGCCAAAAATAATATTATATAGTACTACTTTTAAAGTACCAATAATAATATAAAAGGATTCCTCATTAAAAATATCCCATCACCTGAGCTCTTCATGTTTGAGTGCTGTTTTCATATTACTCTGATAAAATTATTACCAAATTCCAAGAAATAAAAGATACGATATCCCCGATATCTTGCAACTTTTATTTGGACTTGGTCAGTTTCTTAAACGAAGAAAAAAAAAAAAATACAAATTCCTAAAATTAAACGCATTAATTTTATTGAAGTTGATGGAGAATACTACATTCATCAGTGACGAAGCCACATGTAATGTAGATTGGGCCATAGTCCAGTAACAATATCTTTAATTTTATTTTCATCCGTTATTAGTCTCCCCCGAATCAAAAATCCTAACTTCTTCATCTATTTTTTATTACAACATTTGATTTTTCCCATTTTAGTTTATAATTTTATTTCTTTAACACTTTTCAATTTATAAATTTTATTAAAAAACGAAAATTTAATTTGTCTAATTTCAAACATATTTTTTTGAAAAAAAAAAAACTTTAAATTAATGTAGGTAAACTAAAACCAAATAAACATCTAAAATCGAGTACTACTAAACTGCATATGTTGAATTGCTCAAAAAAAAGAACTGCATATGTTGATCTTATCGAAGTTGCAGGTGAAGATGGATGTTCTATGAATGGAGAAATGCCACGTGAGAATGAGATCCAATCTTAGGCTACGGATCAGGCCACGTTATATTCAAATACTGGCAATTGTTCATTGCGACCAGTGCCTCGTAACTCTTCTATCCTAAAATTAATTGCATTTGTTTGCTTGCGGAACAAGAATAAAAGGTGAGTCACTAAACAACAGAAACCGTATCTCGCTCTGCTCGCGGTGGTCCCTCCCTCTTCTAGGGTTGGAGTCGTCATCGCCGCTATCGATGGATCCGCTCTCGTCTTCGCGTCGTGACCCTCATGCCTCATCTTAGCGTCTTGTCTGGCTTACTCCGGGGTTTGGCTTCGCCACAACCCGATCTCTCCCGTCGCACTCGTGTTGTTGGCCAAGCGTCGCACAACCTCCGTCGTTCGTCTCGATGCTTCGCTCCGCTAGGGTTTCCCATGTCTGGCCTCCACCACCGTTGGCCATTCCTCACCGCCATCACTGGCGACTCAACTCCCAGCGCTCGGTCGGCCTCCCCTCGAGCGTTGTTGTTCTTCTGAGGTGGACTCCGACTTGGCGCTGCCGGACCTGCTCTACTTCAGGCGATGGGCTTCGCCTGCCTCCGGCACTGGGTATCGTCATTTCTGTCAAGGGCCATTGTTCTGGCTCGTCGGTTTCTGTTCCCGGACTCAAGTAGGGATTTGAGATTTTTTGCGTTGGTACGTTTGATTTTGTTGATTTCATGGTTTGGTAATACTGGTATAGTATGGATTTGGTGTTGGGAGTGGACTAATGGAGGTTAAGCAGGAACCAAGTACGGCAAGGTCGAGCGTTTGGTCTCCCTGCCTGGGGTAATGATCGGCTACGCTCTGAGTGTACGAGATTTGGAGCCTTCCATGTGCACTCAGTGTTGTATTGGCTCCAGTACTCTGCGTTAGGTTTTTCCGTTATTTTGTAGTTCTTTTTTATTGATTTTTTTTTTTTGCTAGCTAGTAGGACTATGATGCATTGTTTTGTTGTAATACATGTGGGTGTGTTATCATGGTTACTATTATTATTGCGGCTAGTGCTCTCCTCAACCCACCATAGTTCGCCGGTACCATTCGACTTTTGGACAGTCAGGGGTACCGGGAGCCTGATACCAGATCCTTTTACTGTCATGGTGATCATAACCGTCGTCATGAATTCGCTTTGCCTTTTGAGGCCAGTTTGTGAAGTGGTCCTAATTTTCCATTATATTGATACCTATGTGGTAGTTTCACCCGTTGTGGATTGGTTTGATTGTACATTTTGGTACTTTAATTCATCGTCACTAACTTATTTTGTATTGTATTTTCATTAATAAAATAGATCCTTTTATGTTAAAAAAAAATAATAATGGCATTTGCTGATTGGAATTAATTCATTTCCCTTCACAAAAATAA
Organism: Daphne laureola; assembly: GCA_038382905.1. NCBI lineage: Eukaryota > Viridiplantae > Streptophyta > Magnoliopsida > Malvales > Thymelaeaceae > Daphne > Daphne laureola. Next base: position 10,545 of record JBBYHH010445955.1, read on the forward strand.
TGAAATTTTATTTTATAATATTTTAGATTGTAAAATAAAACATTTATACCTAAATAGTATTAATAAAATGTTTTAATTTATGAACACATTTCTCAAAATAATTCAACGGAAATCACATAGAGTAATTAAAGAATTTCAATTAAACTAGTCGAACGTTTTAAAAAATTGAAGTAACTATTTTGGCCTCTATATAAAACAAAGAGTTCTATAAAAACGAAAAAAAGAAAAAAAAAACAGAGGGAAGGTGAAAGAGAGATGATGATTCAGAGCATCTCCCACAGTTTATTTAAAAATAAGGAAGCAAAAATCATATTCTAAAAAAATAAATTGTATCATATATACCTAAAGTATAATTTGTGTTGCAAATCTATATTCAAATAAATTTTTATTACAAAAATGATTCTAAAGTATGAATACGTTACAAATCTATACCTGCGATTTAAAATACTCAAATTGACACTTAGAATTTTTGAAATATATTAAACACTTCTCTAACTTTATAATTTTACATTTTGAGTCATTATTCTTAATTACGTGTGCAATATTTCAAATAATTTTTTCAAATCAATAATACCAATTACATATTAAGTCTAAAATATCAAAAATAAAATATCAAATATGAAAAAGTGTTTAAAATAATATCAATAATAATACTTGTACTTAAATTTACATTTTTATTATAAAAAATAGTAATTATCAAAATAAAATGCAAAAATGAATGAATAATACTCCATCTGTCCCAAAATTATTGAAACGTTTCTTTTACTATTTCAAGTTGCAGTATTTGATTCAAACTTTAACTAAGAAAAACAGTGAAAAATAAAATAAAAAACTATACATCTAGAAAGATTAGATTGCAAATTATGAGAAACATATGAATCATTTAACTTCACATGTCTATGACTTCATAAAAAT
>JBBYHH010446066.1:0-11457 GCA_038382905.1 Daphne laureola
AGGTAGAATTTGAAGAAAGAAATATCTCTACTAAATCAAGAGCCATTCAAATGAATGAAGAATTAACAATCCACTGTAAAAATTAAATCCAAGATCTTCTGGATAAATGATTAATAAGAAAAAACTCTTCACCATGGAGTTGTTCATCTTTTTATGTAAACAAGAATTCATCAATAGAAAGAGGAGTCCCAAGATTGGTAATTAATTATAAACCATTAAATAAAGTTCTAAAATGGATTAGGTACCTAATACCTAATAAGAAAGACTTTCTATCAAGATTATATACTGCCACTGTATTTTCAAAATTTGACATGAAGTCGAGATATTGGCAAATCCAATTACAGAAAAGAATAAGTATAAAATATGGTTTAACGTTCCTTTTGGTCATTATGAATGGAATGTCATGCCATTTGGATTAAAAATGCACCCTCGAAATTCAAAAGAATTATGAATGAAATCTTTAATCCTTATAGCTCTTTTACTATTGTTTACATTGACGACATGCTAGTATTTTCTCAGTCAATTGATCAACACTGGAAACACTTGCATAAGTTCATGAAAATAGTAGAAGAAGCAAGATTGATAGTCTTAGCAAAAAAGATAGAATTATTCCAGACAAATGTCCGTTTCCTTGGACATATGATATATAGAGGCACCATAAAAGCGATTGACAGATCAATAAAATTTACAGAAAAATTTTCTGATGAAATTAAAGATAAAAAACAATTACAAAAGTTTTTAGGAAGTCTTAACTATGTTTCTAAATTCTACAAAGACATGGCTAAAGATTGTAAACCTTTGTTTGACAGGTTAAAGAAAATCCTCCAGAATGAGAAAAAGAACAAACACAAGCTATTAGACTTGTAAAAATAAAAATCAAAGAAATCTCATGTGTCACCATTCCTATCCCAGAAGCATTCAAAATAATTGAAATAGATGCAAGTGAAATAGCCTATGGAGGAATATTAAAACAAAAAGTGGATAACAAAGAAAAGCTGGTAATGTTTACATCAGGAGTATGGAACCAGGCTCAACAAAATTATGCCACAATAAAAAAAGAAATCTTAGCAATCATTCTTTGTGTTAAAAAGTTTGAAGAAGACCTACTAAATCATAAAATTTTAATTAGAACTGATTGCAAAGCATCTAAAAGTGTCATTCTCAAAGATGTTAAAAATCTTGCATCAAAACAAATATTAGCAAGATGGCAATCTATTTTACCTATCTTCGATTTCGATATTGAGCATATTGATGGAGAAAAGAATTCATTACCAGACTTCCTCACCTGAGAGTTTTTACTAAGGGGTCATGGGAAAACATGAATCAGCGAAACAAGAAATCAAGAGGAGAATGGAAGAGGTCAACAATCTAGATCTCTTAGAAACAATGTTCCATATGAATGATCCTATGGACCTAGAAATTCATTTGTCTGAAGGAGAAAGTCAGTTTGCACCTTTCATGCAAATAGAATCCCGGGAGCCAGAACAAGAGAATTTTTATGAACTACGCACTGGCCAGAAAATAAAAATTGAAAGAGGAGAATCCTCACAGAATACCAAGAGGACAGAAGAGCATCCTCCAAAAGAATTATTCTCTCCTAGGGAAGCAAAACGAGGACAAAAATTTCCTTATCCATATCATCATGAATACTGTAAGAATTCCAAAACATATTTTGAAGGAACCTTGATCACTAGGGCTACCGCAAAAACCCAATAAATCACCCTCTATTCTCTAGGGATCCCTCCAGAAAAAAGAGAAATGGAAAAAGAATTTTTTTTCCTAGTAGAAAAAAATGATTTGAGGACCATTACTCTATAAATGGAAAGAAAGTATTGGCCTAGGCACATGCATCCTGTATGAGAATATAACTCTCTCAGAAAATATGAGTATTTTGAGTTAATACTCTAAGAAATAGGCTCTGTGGAAATATAACACAAAGAAATAAATACCAAATCTCCAGAAGGGAAGTACTTCTAGGAAATCAGAACTTCAAATCTAGGTATATACAAGGTATGGACGCCAGAAGAATGGGGAGCACCTCATTCCAGAAGAAGATTCATGTATAAAAAATACAGTGACCATGTCTATCCATATTGGGATTATATCCAGGGATGGGATGAAATATTTAATATCCAAAATTCAGATAACAGGCACTCCTGGATGATTCTTTTTAAGATAAACCAAAAGAAATTCCAAAACTGGTTTCATCATTGATTTGCAAAGAAAGTACTAATCTCCGAACAGTTCCCAGAAGCTGTCAAGGAATCTTATGACAAGTTTGTTGAGTTTAACAAACAGAAGTCTTAAAGAAAAACCATCCCCTACACTGAATTCTATTTCCTGGTCATCTATCGAATTCCTTGGATTGTCCAGTGTAATTATAAGGTGGATCAAGAATAATATGTTGCTGTTCTTGAGAGGGTATGGGTTTCTCATTGATGGGACAAATGTGTGATTAATTCCTATCTCATAGAGAACATCACACTCAAAACAATTGGTTTGTATGAAGCTCTGGATGAAGAAAATATTGATTCAATGCTTGGGATGCTTTATTCCAAATCTGAATTAGCAGACATCCCCCTTAAAGAGATAAAAGATAAGCTAATGAAGTTAGCTTTCAAATCTTCCCAAGAATAGTTGTCCAAAGGACCCAATCAAGGAGGGTCTGTAACAAAAAAATAATTATGGTTATCTGATAAACCATGTAACGAGTGGGACAAAGGTTCCACCCAGAAAAGAAGAGTCATGCTCATAGGGCCATAAATAATTAGCCTTTAGTAAAGCAATCATTATTGCTCACATGCAATCGTCAGAAATAATTGTTTCCAGTCAGAAGGGCAATAAAACAAGAGGGAATCAGCTCCCTATAAATAGAAGGCTTCACAATAGAAGGAGACATCCATCAATTTTCTACTTGCAAATCTCTCTCTCTCTCTGCTCCTCCAAGTTCATGTGATGAACGTATTTCTAGCTAAAATTGTAATTTACTTTGAACGCGTATAGCTGTTGGAAGCTTGGTGTGCTCATGTGTGCATTCATCAGCCTTTGTTTTTCAATTGTTGTGAGCATCTTCTATTCACCAGATTACTGTAAGTTTGAATTTTTAGAGTTATAATATCAGTTGTGTGTTATTATTATTTTAATGTATTAATCCATCTGCTTTAATTATTATTACCTGGGTCAAAATTGAATATCAGTTGTGTGTTATTATTATTTTAATGTATTAATCCATCTACTTTAATTATTATTACCTAGGTCAAAATTGATATCAGAGCCAAGTTTGGTTGTTGTCAAAACTCTAGTATCTGCTTTGTATGAACTAGATTTGTTAAAGGACCCTTACAAGCTTTAAACCCCTTGTTAGGCCTCCTTTCAAAGATTCCTGAAACTTGTATGCCTAACTTGAAACTTTCCTTAACGTTTTAGGCCCAGTTCTTTACATTTGTAAAAATATTAGGCCTCTTTTGAGAATTCTAAAAGATTTAGGCCTAAAATGAGAAAACAGTGAAATCTTTAGGTCTAACTAGCTATTTATCCTGCCTTAGGTACTATTAAACTACAAGAAACTTGGCATAGGAGATTAGGACATGTTCCCTTCAAGAAACTACAACACTTGTCTCAATTATCTAATTAGATTTCAATAAAAAAAAGTTTTTGCTGTGATTGATGCCATCGTGCAAAACAAACAAGACAATCCTTTCCTGTCAGCACCAAAATGTCAAGCAAAATGTTTGAATCAGTTCACATGGTTGTGTGGGGGCCTTACAAAACACCTTCTATCTGAGGAGCTCATTACTTTCTAACATTAGTAGATGATTACAGTAGGTCCACATGGGTGTACCTACTTAAATATAAAAGTGAATCAACATCCTACTGAAACAAAAATTGCTCAATGATAAAAAATCAATTTCAAAACAAATATTCTCACAGTTAGAACAAAGTATGCACCTGAGCTATCTGCTGGCCCTATGTTAAGTTATTTTCAACAAAATGGCATTAGTCTTCAAACATCATGTCCCAATACCCCCCAAAAAAAATGGAACTGCAGAAAGAAAACATAGACATTTGTTGGAGGTAGCCCCAACCCTTAGGTTCCAAGAAAATTTGCCCTTATCCTTTTGGGGAGAGTGTGTTCTTACTGAAACTTACCTGATCAATCTAACACCCTCTCAAAACTTGAAAATGAAAAGTCCATATGAGCTACTATACAACAAGCCACCAGCCCTAAACCATCTCAGAATCTTTGGATGGCTGTGTTATGTACACAAAAGTACAACATAAAAGTTTGAACCAAGATCAAGACCTTGTATCTTCTTAGACTAGCCAATGAGGCAAAAGGGTTATATGGTTTTTGACTAAGAAACACAGAAGATAATTGTTTCTTGAGATATTATCTTTTATGAAGATACATTTCCTTACTCTAAAACTGAAAATGCATCTAACCCTATGCCTTCAAACTCTGAAATTGTACAAATTGAAGAAGAAGACATTGCTAAAAACACATTTTTTCATCTACCTGAGAGTAATGAATCTCAAACTACCCTACAAACTAGACCAAGAAGATCCAGAAGACTACCTACCCATCTGACATAATATGAAGTAGAAATACCTGAAGGAGTTGGACCATCTAATGCCACTGTTGCATACAGAGCTTTTCTTGCATCTATTACTAAAGAATGTGAGCCTACAAGTTTTGAAGAAGCCATTACAGATTTAAGATGGCAACATGCAATGAATCAAGAACTTGAAGCTCTCAAGATTAACAATACTTGGAAGCTTGTAAATCTACCTCCTGCAAAACGGGCTATAAATTACAAGTGGATTTACAGAATCAAATATAAAGCAGATGGACAGGTTGAACACTACAAGGAAAGGTTGGTAGGTAAAGGGTATAGTCAAGTAGAAGGAGTGGATTTTACTGAGACATTTGCTCCAGTTGTTAAACTCACAACTGTGAGATGTTTGTTGTCAGTTGCAGTAGTAAAAGGCTGGGAACTACATCAATTTGATGTGTACAATGCCTTTCTACAAGGATATATTGATAAAGAATTGTACATGATTCCACCAACTGGTTTATAAGGAACAAATGGAAAGGTGTGCAAGCTTAAAAAATTACTCTATGGACTTAAACAACCACCTAGACAGTGGTTTCACAAGTTTTCAGAGGCACTGCTACAACATGGCTTCATATAATCTAAATCAGATCATTCATTGTTCACAAAGGTGAAAGGTAAAAAATTTATGGCTCTGCTAGTATATGTGAACGATATTATATTGGCATTGAATGACAGTGATCTGATTGTTTCCGCAAAGACTTACATGCACAAGACTTTTAAGATAAAAGATCTTGGTAAGTTAAGCTACTTTCTAGGATTGGAGGCAGCAAGATCCTCTACTGGTATCTACCTCCCACGACAGAAGTATGTGAAGGATCTTCTCAGAGAATCAGGTATAGAAAATTGCAAAGGAGTACCTTTTCCCATTCAACAGAACCAGAAACTTAGTGTGACAAACGGAAAGGACATTGAAGATCCTAGAAAGTTTAGAAGACTGGTTGGTAAGTTGCTCTACTCAACCATAACCATACCTAATATTACCTATGCAGTGAATTTGTTAAGCTAATTCAGTTTTGAGGTACCAAGGTAGTATGCTTTTATTCATCAGCGTGGGGAGCATCAATGAGCCAGTTCGGTGGATTCAAGTACCTAGATACATGGCTAGTAGGAGTTAAAGGCTTCCTAGCTAGAGTGTGTGCCATATTATTGGCAGATCTAGGAACAAAATTTAAGTTACAAGTCGAGAAAATAGGCATGAGAGATCGAATGTTGTCCACGATGGCTCCAAATGGATAACTGCAATGAGGGAGGCAGTCATTACCTCGCGCACCATAGTCTGACAATCTGATTCTAGCATCACAGATCGCTAGTTGAAGTGCCAAATCGATCCCTTCTAGTAAAGAGAGTGCTTCAATATGCGCTGGATCATCACCAATATATTCAAAGTTACGGGAAGAGGCAATTAAGAGCGCACCTGTTGATCACGGGCCACAACGCCAACCGCAGCTAAGTGGCCCTCTTTCTTCAAAGCTGCATCAACATTTATTTTTATAAGTCCCATAGGCATGGGAGACCATTTTTCCGGTGGTGTGGGCAAGCGAGCGGGAAGGCATCTGTTGCTCTGGGCCGCGGACCAAGCATCTGCCCAAGATCTAATTTTCTGAGTGAAGGTAGGAGGTTGAGCACATTTCAGCTCATAAACCGTAGCATTCTTGTTCGACCAGATGAACCAGAGAGTAACCAGGATCAACAAGGATAATAGTGGAAGCTCTATGAGAATAGAGCGTAGACTTTCCTTCCAAAGAGATTCTTCACTTGTGATAGGAGAAACATCAACCTGTAGATGTTGCCATAACTATAAAGCAAAGGGGAAATCCCAGAATAAGTGATAAACTGACTCATCCACCCCATAGAACAAAGGCCAATGTGGTACCACATCCATACCCTGAGTAGGAAGCATGTCTTGGGTGGCGAGAATATCATCACATGCTCTCAACATAAATGTCTGAACTCGGGGTGGCCGTTTTAAGTGTCATAGCCATTTCCATAAATCTGACACTTGATAATGATTCATCCGATATAAGACTGCGTATGCTAGGTGGTATGCCGAACGCACAGTAAACTTTCCATCATCAACCATGCCCCAAGTATAAATATCAGGTCCCGTATATGAGGGTAGAGGGATACCTGTGATATAGGCAACATCTGTCAGGTGAAACCGAGCCTCAATCTCAGAGGTGCGTCATCTCATGACTTGACCATCAATAAGATCTGATACTCCCAGTTGTTCCTGGTAAGGAGGGGGTTCCGTGATGAGCTTGAAATTTGGAGATGGTACCCACCTATCACTGCAAATCGATAACTGCTGGCCCGATCCAACCTGCCAAAAACCACCTGCATCTAGAATCGTGCGGCCCGCTATAAGCCCTTTCCATATCAATGATGATCTTGTATTAGGGTTCACCTGTAAAAAGGTAGAGTGTGGGAAATATTTTCCTTTGAAGGCATGAGCCACCAAGCAGTCTGGGGCAGTAATAAATTGCCAACCTTGCTTTTCTAGCATAGCTCGGTTGAATGCTGGAATATCCTGAAGTCTCAATTCCCTAACACTCTTGAGAGAGCATAATTTACTCTAAGCTCGCCATGGTATCTTTTGATCATCAACATCAGCAAACCCAAAAAAGTGAGTAGAAAGGGATTGAAGGGACTTACAAATCAGAGTAGTTAGAAGGATGTAGCTCATAAAATGCGTAGGTATTTCTTGGACCACTAATTTGATGAGTGTGGTTCTACTTTTATGTGACAAGGTAACTGCCTTCCAGAAAGCAAGCCTCTCAGTGACACATTCAATTAAAAAATCTAGCTGACCTGTCTTACCATGTCCGAGTAGCCACAAGAAATCAAGGTATTTATCCTCCTTTAAACACTTTCTAATGCCCAAGGTGTATCGAATCAATGCACATTTGTCATCTAAAATGGATGGGCTAAAAACGATCGCTGATTTACCCAAATTAACTTTCTGACCTGATGCCACCTCATAAAGTCTCAAGAGGTCCAAGAGAGCCCGGGCAGAGTGCTGCATATCTTTCAAGAATAGGAGTGAGCCATCTTCAAATAGAAAGTGAGAAACAGACGGGCTAAATTGGCTTAGAGGAATACCTGTTATCGCACTGTTAGCTTCCGCCCTTCGTAGGATAGATGATAGTCCTTCTATGCAAAACAAGAACAAAAAAGGGGATAGAGGGTCCCCCTGTCTGATGCCTCGAGAAGGTCTGAAAGAGCGTGAGGGAATACCATTGACAAGTAGCAAGAAATAGGCGAACTCGACACATGCTATAACTAGCTCAACCCAATCCGGGGGAAACCTATTTGGATCATCATATAGCGAAGAAAGGACCATTCGACCTGATTGTACACCTTTTTCATATTTATCTTGACTGTATAGGCTCCTCTACCTGAACTGTCCATGCCATTGATTGTCTGACATGTCTCAAGTGCCAGCAGAGCATTATCAGTTAGTAACTGACCTGGCACAAAAGCGCTCTGATTTTCTGCTATGACATGAGGCATTACATTCTTCAAGCGGTTAACTAGAACTTTAGTGATAATCTTGTATAAACAATTGCATAGACTTATTGCTCTAAAGACCGTGAATCAGAAGGATTCTTGCCTTTCAGAATGAATACCAGATGAGTATGGCTGAGATCTGGGGGTAAGATGCATGTCGAGAAAAAATCCAGAACTGAGCTAGTAACTATCTCGCCCATAATATGCCAATATTTCTCGTTGAAAAGTGGTGGAAAACCATCTAGCCCTAGTGATTTTGTCAGATGCATCTGAAAAAGGGCTCATTTCACCTCTTCAAGTGTATAAGGGCGGGTCAAATCACTTACCATCTCTGTCGTAAGTCTTAGCTCCACTAGTGAGAGAATATCCTCTTACTGAGACCCTCATGTTGATGTAAACAAACTCTCATAGAACATAGCTGCCTATCTGACCATTTGAAGTTCTGATATTTGCAATTTTGTTACGCTTACAGCGAGTAGTAGCTGACTGATGAAAGAACCTAGTGTTAGGAACCCCATCTCACTACTGGGGCAGGATGAGGGCCACTGCGGCCGTCCGACGCATCTAGCCGCAGTGTGTTGTAGCCTCATTGCGGTTCCGGCCGCAATGAACCAGCCGACATGCTTGTTGCAACTTTATGTGCAGCGAAGCCGCAGCGACGGCCACGCGTTTCATGAGGCTGACACCCTGTCAGTTTGCTGCGGCGTTTTACTATTAAATTGTCCACAGTTCATTTGCTCTCTATATATTTTCCGCCCGGGTTTCACTCAAACACTAACCATTTTTTTCATCTCTCTCAGCTCTTTTGAAAAAATGGAGTGTTTGATGTGTTAGGTTTTGAGAAAATTATCATCCAAGTGTAGATTGAGGTGAAGATCAATCATCAAATTGTGTTGTATTTCTATCAGGTAAAATAAATCATATTTTTTAATTTGTTTATACTTATTAATTGACATTTATTCTATAATTTTTTTATTTGTCTACTTTATTTGTTTAATTAATATAATTAGATTAATCGAGCTATAGTTCTTGTCTATGAAAACTTGTAATGATAAATTATTTTATACTTTATTTAAAAAGTTTAGAATATTGTTGTAAAATGATATATTTTACATAGTTTTCATGAATTGTCTGTTTGGATAGTTTATAGAAGTATACTATCAGTTAATTGTACTTTTATAGCTGTCTATGTATTAAAACTGAAGAGAATTAGCTAAATTTTGGATGCATTTTGTAATTTTCTTCGTTATATCTGCTCTCGGCATTACGCCAGAGGAATGATGTAATAGGGAACTAAGACGAAATACTGCCGAAATTTATGTAATTATACCAGTTTCTATACATTCACAAGATAAAAGTTAAATTAAGTAATAGTACTTTTATGAATAGGATAAGACTCATGCACCCTGAATTAGGGAAAAAAATGGTAAAGATATATAGACGAAGAATTTAGATCTATATATACAATTAATTGCTATCATGTTAATTTTGTTATTTTTTTCATGATCTAAAATAGGAATTGTTTAATGGCCAGAAGATGTGATTGGATGTATGTGCATTTCTAGGAGGTGACCAATGATATAAGTGAGAGATTTTGGATCGGACTTTTGAAATTTCTAGATTATGCTTTTCTAATTGCTCAAGAAAATGGTGAACAATCTGTGAAGTGCCCTTGTAGAAAGTGTAAAAATAGATATTTGTATGATAGATAAACAATTGGAAATCATTTATTGTTAAATGGATTTTAACCAAATTATCATGTGTGGGACTGTCATGGTGAACGACATGAGATTAATCCATGTGTCTATCGAGGTTATCGATTTGATGAAGCATCATCATCATCATCGAATGTCAGAAGTACGAGTACTACAATTTATCCTTTTGAGGGTAGTGAAGAACTCGGTGGTTATCGACAAATGATCCGCGATGAATTTGGGCTTCATGATCAGAATAATAATAATAATTTTGTGGGTAATTATGTTGATGACGTCGACGTTGCACCCGAAAACCCAAATAAAAAGACACAAAACTTAATCGATCTCCTACATGCTGCATCACAACCTTTATATGAGGGGTGTACTGATAAGTACACCAAATTATCTGTTATGTCCAAGTTTTTGAGTATGAAAAATCAGCACAATGTATCAGATGCTTTTTTCACAGACCTGATCGCATATATCAACAAAATATTGCCCGAAGAGGAGGCGGCCTTGCCTACGAGCATGTGGAGTGCAAAAGATATGATGAAAGAGTTGGGGTTACCGTACATAAAATTTCATGCATGTGAGAACAATTGTGATAAGGATATTACACACGGTCCACCAAGGCCCACGCTATCCCACCAAACGACGCTCCACAACACCGAGGGGAGTACGCCTCGTAATACAAACGGCCTCATTCCAAATGCGGCCTCGTACTAGCAGCATCAAGAGCGTAACAGCCGCCTCCCCATTTATTCCACACAAATGTCAAACCTCACACCAAAACGCCTATAACGGCTCTCCTCAAACATAGCCACCATAAAGGCTAGGATCCCTTGGATCACGCCCTCCTTAAAGGGCGCGGTATCACCCACTATATATAATGGGTGATACCACCCCCACAAAAGGTAGATACTTCACACCCCACCTTCCCTGCTTTTCTCTACCTGATCTCTCTTCTTCTCTTGATCTCCAGGGTACATCGCATCGCGAAGGTCGTCAATTGGTAACGAAAATATCAATTTGGCGTCGTCCGCCAGAAAACAAACCCACGACCACGTACATTTTTCTTGTTCTTTTTTTCTCTCGCAAATGACCAAGACTCGCAAGAACACCAACAACGGAAATGCCTTGGTAGAAGACGCTAGCTCTAGCTCCAATGGGCCACCACTTCCCTCACCACCACCCACGACCGAAAAATCCAACCAGGTCCTCGTACCTATCCTCAACAACGACGGTGGACCAATACCACCGGTTGACACCACCAATGCCGCACCACCCCCAAGAGTCATCGATCCAGCTCAAATGCAGCTAATCCAAACGAATATCCTCAGGGATATGAAACCACTCATGGTCAAAACAATCCGGACCGAAATTAACATGTTACGAGGCATCCCACCAATGGACAATGAGGTTAATTCTAACATCCATGGGCGGGCAAATAACTCTGTCAGAATTTTCAACATGGATGACTTGGTCCGCCGCATGACGCTGGTAGAGGCCCAAGTCAAGCCTTTGAACCAGGCCTTCGATGACATCGAGGTACTACTTACACAGCCATTCACTGACTCCATTATCGCAGTAAAGGCCCCCGAAGGCTTCCGGATGCCTCACATCGAGACCTACGATGGGTT
>JBBYHH010446177.1:0-11457 GCA_038382905.1 Daphne laureola
ACAAATAAAGTAGACAAATACAAAAATTATAGAAGAAATGTCAATTAATACGTATAAACAAATTTTAAATAAATAAAATTTCTTTACCTTATAGAAATACAACACAAGTTGATGATTAATCTTCACCTCAATCTACAGTCGGATCATGATAGAGCAGATGAAAAAAAACTTGAGAGAGATGAAAAAAAGTAAGTCGTTGAGTGAATTCCGGGCGGAAAATATATATAGAGCATATCAACTGTGGTCATTTTCACAGCGAAATGTCGCAGCATACTGACAGGGTGTCAGTCTCGTAGAACGTGTGGTTTTGCTGCGTCTAAAGCCGCAACGAGCTAGCCGACTGTTCGCTGCGCCCCTAGTAGTGCAAGGAGAAAGCTCACCTTATGAGTTTCTTGAAGAAATTGTTGAGAAACTTTGCCGAATAATCACTTGAAATTTTGGCCTCATGAGGAAAGGGAAGAGATGAAGTTGTTTCATACTTCCAAGCTCATTTTTTTTGATGAAATGCACATGAAATCATGTTTTCCTTTGATTTTTGGTGAAGATTTGATGAACTTTTGTTCAAGCATAGATGAAGAGCATGAAGAACAAAGATAAACACTTGAAAGGAAATTTTTGGCAGTGTTGGTAATGGAGGGCCGGTTATTGTGAGATGAATCGGAGGGTAGTGTAGTTAAAATATTATAAAGGAGTCGGAGATCCACAATTTGCTTGATGACAATAGTAGCCTAAGGTCAACACCTACAGTGATAATAATAAGCTACATAAAATAATGTTATGTTCACAAAATATATCCTCCCCCACTTAGCAAAAACCGTCTGCCCTTAATTACACCATTAGTATGCGTTTTGTTCTAATTTTTCAGAATGATCATTTTGCTATCTGAAATTGAATTTTGAAAAAATGATCTGGAACTCACATATACTTATAAAAGTGTGAAATCTCATAAAAATGACCTTAAATTAATTCCTGAAAAATGAGAATTATTAGAAAACGTGATTCCCTTGGCAAGGGCCGGCCTAGAGGGAGTTACAAGGGTGAAGGGGTGCTTCTCCCTTGCACCTTTTCGCCACTTTAGGGTGGTTACCTTGTCCTTGGACAAGGATGGAGGGCAAGGGATGATAACCACCCGTTTAGGCCAAAATGGTGCAACCTTTTGGTCTTAAGGGAGTGGTTAAATCCTCTTATAACCTCCTAGCCCTCTTTATCTATAAATAGATGAAGAGGTCCGGCCTACACACATACTTACACCATTGGTAGTTACTTTCTTCTTCTTCATCATTCATCTCCATTCTCTTTTCTCTCTTGGCCGATTTCTTCAAGCACTTCAAGGAGCATTTTGGGTGGATGTTCTTGTGTCTATTTCAACACAATTTCCCCTCTTCATACTACTAAATCAGCCCTCTCCATTCAGCATCAACACTTGAAGATTCAAGCCAAACCGCCACCATCAACACTTGGAGTTTTGAAGGTGTTCTTGAAGATTCAAGTGAAGCTTACGTTGGAGCAAGGATAAAACATCTTTTGCTGATTTCTGGGAGAAAGGTACACATCCTAATATTAGTAACATGATTAGGATCTTCTTCTTCCTTTTTGATGAGTTCTTGAAGAAAGAGGTATGATATGACAAAGAAACATCATGCTATGATTTTATGTGACATCCGAAACTGTGAAGGAAATTCTATGAATGTATCACACATGATTGAGATTGAATAACATGTAAAGCATGTTAATGGTGGATCTAAAATCAACAGTGAAGGCACCAGACAAACCCCTCGGCAAAGTGAATACCTTGCTGACCTTGGGCTCCAACAATAGCATCAACCATCGTAGATACAACATTCTCCAAATGGGGGACTCTAGAGTCAATTAGCGAGGGGGCTCCAAACTTTCCCCCTCGAACAAACCAATATAAAGGCTCCCTTCGAGCCTAGCAACAGCCAAGAAGTCCTCGACACTTGAGCCCGCTGCCTCTCTAAGTTTCATGGAATAGTCACCCAAACTCTTGCTCACCTTCTCATCAAGATCTTCAGCCTTGGCGACCCTTAGAGAAAGATCTTCAATAAGGACATCTTTGATTTGAAAAGATCCCTCAAATCCTCAATCTCCTTCTGGAAACCCTCGATGGCCAAATCCTTTTGCTTCACTTCAATCTTATAGTTGATCACCAAATTGCCATGTTGTAGAGCACTCTTCTGAGCATCATCTTCGGGCTCTTCAAGCACCGTCATCTTAATCCTCATCCGCTCCAGCTCAGTGGCCTTCACGTTAATTTTTTCCTCAGAAGCCTTTCTCAAGGCCTCATTTTTCGCTTTCTTTAAAGAAAGGGCCTTCTTCATCTTCTCAACTTCCTCAGAGGCCTTCATCGTTTCCTCCAAAATTTTGGTGTGGCCACAAAGATCTTGAATCGTCTTACAACTTTGCATAGTCTTCTCCCAAACATCATACGACCAGACAACAGCCTACAAAAGCAAAAAGGCACTGTCAATAATACATAGCAAAATCAAATGCCTACAAAAAAAGTACCCACAAAGACTTACGAAGGTAAGGTGCGTCATCAACTGTTTAGCCATTTCCTCTAAACTCAAAGGAGCCTTTGACAAAAAGAGTCAATCACGAGGAAGGATCATCCCCTCAAGTGCTCGTGCCCAAACATCTCTATCATCATGAATAGTTAACTCGTGATGAGCCATATTCAATGGGTTCCTAGACATCCTCGTGTTTCCATCATTGGCTGTCCTAGGCTCAGGTGGGCAAGGCTTACCAATCTTCTTTAGAAAGGCCTCTCTAAGGTCCTTTTTATTCGAAAAAATCTGATTTGTACTCAACATCTCGATTGCATCGTAATCAAAGGTCAGGAATGCAAAACAACACAAAAATCACAAAAATACAAATAATATGTCCTCACTTCGAGGATTCTTGAACCCCTTCTGAAACCTCTCAATCAAGTCACTCAAGAAGCCCTTCATCCAGTTCTTCATAGTGTTCTCATGGCCAACCAACTTTTGGGCATGACTTACGCCTACTACTCAAAGAATTATCTCATCCAAAGCAATCAGTATAAAGGGAACACCATCATCACACTCCTCGATTCTCATCGCCATAATTATCCACTCGCAGAGAGCCTTCAAAAACCTGTCACCCTCTAAATTTTCCTAAATTGTAGGCTTCGCAAAAGACTTGACCCTATCATCATTGACAAAATGAGTAGGGAGCCGCCAAGTGTCATTTTTAAAGATAAAGAAGAAGTCAACCTTCCAACCTCCCCAAGAGCTGGCCTTATCGGAAAAAACAAAAATCGGTTGATAATTCCCTTCGACATTCACCTCTAGTGAGGTGTTGATAGAACGCATGGTTCTTCGACCTCATCAGGCGATAAAATTGGAGGAAAACCTCTGGCAGAATACTCACCCCCGACAAGTAGCAAGCCATGATGAAGACGTTGATCATCGTAAACACATTTGAGGTTAATTGCCCACAATAAACCACCTAACCCTCGCAAAGTTGAAGAAGAATGTTGCAAAGGGGAAAACACAACCTCGTCTTCAATTGGGTCTCATAGACTACCATTGTATAGTTACGCCTGTTGTAATTAGAGCACTCCATAGCCACCTTCTTCAAAACCTTGTCTTGAGACAAATCCCTAACCGCCTTCGAGTATACGTGATATTTGTGGCAAATTTCATCCAATTGCTCCGGTGACAACAAACTTGTGGGCCACGACACACCAATGTCAAGACCCACACTAGGATTACTAGCGTTCTTGGGGGCTATCTACAAAATGTAAAATCAAAAAGAGGAATAAAAAACCCTAAACCCCCAAGAACCAACTCTGATGACCTAAACTACCCCACAATGGGGGTTCGATTAGAAAACCAAAATCAAAGTCAAAATTCCAACTCAAATTGAGGAAATTACCTTACAGAGAGAGTCGTAACAAGAAAATGACCAGAAATGCATAAACAATGAACCTCAATCACCTAAAATTATCATCAAATGCTAAGGACTCTAACTCGCAGGAGATAGTAGCTCAAAGAGGAGGAAAAAAATAGGTAAGAAAACTTCAGGTGGAAGAAAGGATAAAAATGAGATGGAGTGAAACCATTCATCTACTAAATAATTATCCAATGGTAATAAACATTCAACCTCCAATCAATGTGCCCAACATGTTAAAGATGCCGCCCACACATGCAGTAAACAAAAAAGTAACCGCCCTCAACCTCAAACGGGCCAATCTTCAAAGAATTGACATGCCTAAAGATAAAACGGAGCACATGGACCCAAACCCATGCTCTGTTCTAGGGGAGAACATACTGATATATTTGGGCCTGGCAAAGGCCCAAGCCAATACCATATACTAGGGATGATCAACAAAAGGCCCCTTGAATAATATGACCCCCTCGTATAGGGGTAACTCGTAGAGCATAAAGAGGTCACGTAATTTGTCCTGACATTACACCGCTTCAAATGTCAAATATATCCACAATGCTCGTAATGTCCATCTCCTTAAATATAGCCAAATTGATGGCACAAATTCCCATGATCATGCCCTCCATAATGGGCTTCGACACTACCTATATATTGGATGGTGTATACTACACAAAAGGTAATTACTACACACCTACTCTCTCTGCTCTCCTTTATGCCTGACTAGTCATCTTGTCTCTCTTTACAGATCGTCGATTCTCTTTCTCAGCATAACTTGGTCCTCGGATTGGTAGTTTACTATCAATAACTAATACAGCCAAAAACTGAAATAACCAACAATAGGCTTTTTTCCACTCCAAGTCTCCTCAGGTGTGATGTATTTAACAACAATAGTTAGACATATATTAAGTACATATATTATCCAATTGATAGCCTCAGGCTAGAAATGTGATGGCATCTGGTTCTCAGCTAATAAACACCTCAACATGTTCATAATTGTCTTTTTCTTTTTCTTCAAAACAGAATTTTGTTGAGGAGTATAAGAGGTTGTAAGTTGTCTGCCTATCCCATTCTCTTTTCAATACTTTTTAAACTCATTTGACAAGTATTATCCCCCTTTGTATGTCCTTAGGTAACAAATACTTTCACCCGACTCTTTCTTAACAAGTGCTTTGAATTTCTTAAAAATTCCAAAAGCTTAAGACTTGTCTGACAATAAATATGTCCATGTCTTCCGACTGAAATCATTAACAAAGTTCAGTATATACCTCTTATTGTTGTGTGATTCAGGCTTGATAGGTCCACAAATGTCATTGTGGACCAATTGTAGCCTTTTAACTCCTCTCAAAGTGCTCTTCTATAAAAATGGCAATCTGTGTTATTTTCCTTCCATACACTCAGTGCAAACCTTTTTGGTTTCTATGATTTTTGGAAGACCAACAACCATTCACTTTTTATGCAACAGTTTCAGGCCCTTCAAGCCCAAATAACCATACCTACAATGCCATAGATGAGTTCTATCCTCTCTAACTGTTTCAAGACACTTTTCTGTGTTAGAAGCAAGTGATATGGCCGTAATGGAAAACATCCTATTTGAGGTTGTCATACATTCGAATATTGTCCCATGTTTGGGATGATATAATGTGCAACAATGTTTTTATCACAATTGTTATCCCTTTATCATGAATCTGTCCTATACTTAACAAATTGTTCTTCAAATATGGCACATAGAAGACTTAACTGATAACTTGTACGTACCTTCAATTTGAATTTTTAGGTTGCCACGCCCTACTACCATCAACCTTGAATCATCTTCTAGCCTTTTAGCTTGTTTAAAGATCTCATCCAACTCTAACTCCACAAACCATTTTTTAACTCCACACATATGTTTGTTGCAACCAGAATCCAAGTACCATACCTTTTCCTTGTCATTTGTTTATGTTTGTGCCATGAGAAGAAAATCTTCTTCTTCCTCGGTTTCCATGTAGTTTGAGTGTTTTTCCAAGTGAGAGCACTCTGATTGATCGTGACCCAACTTGCGACACTTGTAGCACTCCACAAATTCTCTTGAATTTTTTTTGTCTTCCTCTACCTCTTCCTCTGCCTCTTCCTCGGCCTCTTACTCTATTATATGTGTCACTAAATATTCTCTCATCATTGGTGACCTTCAAGACTTGTTCCTCTTCTTTTTGTCCCATCATCCTTTATTCATGCACTAATAAACTGTTCTGAAGAGTATCAATGCTCATTGAAGCATTATCATTTGATTCTTCAATTGAGCATACAACATAATTAAACTTAGGAGTTAAAGACCTTAGAATTTTCTGCACCACTGCCTCTTGATCCATCCTCTTATCTTCATGCATTTTTTCTTATTCATTACATTCAGAGTTCTAGAGAAATACTTATCAATCTTTTCTCCTTCCTTCATGTTCAAGATCTCGAACACCTTCCTCAGGGCTTCAAGTTGTGCTCTCTTCACTTTGGTGGAGCCTTAATATTTCTACTTCATAGACTCCCAGATGGCCATGGAGCTGCTCTTGTTCAAGATAGTCTATAGAATGCATTTCTCTATTGCTTGAAACAGAAAAATCTTCACTTTCAGATCCTTCAACTTTATATCCTCGTAGGACTTTCATTGAGCATGCATTGGCTCACCTGTTGAACCTTCCACTCATTGAGCAGTGTACGCTCAGTAGCAACTAAGGGTTCTTCAACTCCATCTTTAATCAGTGGCCAATCTCCTTTGATCTTAGGAAGGTCTCTATCAGCATGGACCAATGATCATAATGTCCATCAAATTCTAGAATGGCAGGTTGAATAAACATTCCATCTATAGATGTCATCATTTTCACTCCCTTACCAGGTCACTTTAACAGACCTCAGTGAGGTTTTGGTACCAAATGTGAGTTTACTTCAATATTAAGCTACTAGAAATGGAGAAACATGAAGCAAATCTATGAGTCTTTATTGAGTGGTCAATATATGGATTAAATAGCTAACTAAAAAAGGCAAGCAAAGGTTGTTCAACAAACTCCTAGAAACTAGGATCGAATATGATATATATAAAATAATACTAATATAGGACTCTCACCCAGAGAAAGCCTATGGTTACGCCATGACAGCACCAGCTAGGCCCCACGACACACATGCCTTTTTTCGGTTACAGCCCCTCAATTACCAATAATGGTTGTTGTTTTCAACTCTATCAGTTTTTTTTTCTTAACTTGAATTGGAAAGTGTTTATATTAGTCAATTACAATTAATTCAATATTCTCTTTCTTAAATGACTTAAAAACTTGCCTCTTTGTTTTCCGAAACCACTTCAACGTTGTCTCTTTTTTTTATGATTCTCTGTATGGGTGATATATGCCCATTTAATGTGAAGTTTAAAAAATATCAACCACAATTTAATATTTTCCATCCATTTGACATTTAATATTTTTCTTTACTAGCTTGAGCACGTCTCTCTTTTTATTTAATTTAATCTTATGCATTCTGCTCTGTCTTTTCCATTTTTATCCTTTTCCTTCTCCTCTCTCATTTTCTTTCTCTCAGTGAATACTTTTTATTCTGCTTTAATTTCTTTTTTTCTTTTTTTAATGAATGCTTTAATTTCTTATTTCCCTTTATCTTTGCTATTTTTTTTCTTTTTTTAATCTGTTTGAATGTTTTTTTTCTTGTAGGCGATTTTGATTATGCTCTTCTTTCTCAATGAAGTCTCAGTGTTTTAAGCAATCATGTTTAGGCTTCCGTGATTTCAAATCGAGAGGCCCTGTGTGGACGATCATGTTCACATCTCTTTCTACCGAAACTATATTCTTTGTTTTTCTATTTGTGGACTCAATTTGTGAAGGAGATTCGGTTAGATCAATTTTTGAAATAGGTGATGGATGCAATACAAGGATAGTTGTGAGAGAGAGAAGACGATGTACTGGTAAGGCTAATCACCGTCAAGCGAAAGGACCTCTTCGATTATCCCAATGAGACCATTCGATTTTCCTGACTGGATGCGGATCTCTTCGGGCCAACCAACCTGTCCTCACTCATCTTTTTCGATGATGTCAAGTTTCTGTTCATCATTGTCCACTTTGCTCTCATAGGTGTCTGCTGAAATTCAGCAAGTATTCTCCAATCAAGACACTGTTTGGTCCATCTCCGGTAGCTGGGTCACACTGCGGTGATGGAGATGAGCCATTAAGATTGGACGGTTCTGTTTCAATTGGTGCATTTTGATTCAATATTTGATATGAATTTCGATATGTCAACAATTGTAGTTACTTTTTACGAGATATGGTATATTAGTTTTAAAATATTCACTTTTAGGTAGATAAAAAGAGAAGAGTTATATTATTCCCACTTGAGAATGTACATGTAATA
Source organism: Daphne laureola (assembly GCA_038382905.1). NCBI lineage: Eukaryota > Viridiplantae > Streptophyta > Magnoliopsida > Malvales > Thymelaeaceae > Daphne > Daphne laureola. The sequence continues at coordinate 8,308 of JBBYHH010446177.1, forward strand.
TCAATTTCCCTTTTCTTTATCTTAAATTCATCAATCAAAATTTTTGAATTATTTTTATAGGTTGTACTAATAATAGTAATCGTTGTATTAATATATAATTTACTTTTCCGTCCATTTTATGTGTTATGTGTGTTTATATACATATAGTATTTTTTATTGTAAAAGAATATTAATGAAAAATAATATTCACAATCACATTTTATATATTAAATTTAAGTTGGGGGTCATGGGTGGACCATTCAAACAGTGGAGTTGGTTGTGGATCGATCCACCAATTGATGGGTCAAGACATTTCATTCAAGGGGCGGGTTGGTCCATCCCAATGCCCATCCCTAATTGATACTGATTAGAAAGCAACTAAGATGCATGTTCGATGATTTATGGTCATGGCGCAACGATATGGAGGATCAGTGCAAGGGATTTTGAGACTTAAAATATGAAGTCTCATGTACGTCTCGATAGGAGAAGACAAGTAAATTGTATACCCTAATTATATTTGAAATTACTTTTTTGTTACCATTTTTTTTATTTCGGCAACTTGATTTGAAACTAATTCATGAAACTTTTAAATATCACTTTTATGTTTTTACCCTCAATTTTTATTCTCCACCCACATACAAGTTACTTTTATATTATATATCCAGTGGAGGAACTGTGTGTTCGTTGGGGTAGGCCTTGGCCCCTCCTAAAATTTTAGAAACTGTCTATTACAGGGTATTATTGATATACTCTCTTCGTCCCACAATAATGTCCACGTTTGACTTTTATACTTGTGTTTGACTCAAATTTTCATTAAGAAAAATTTATTAAAAAAAATATTTAAAATACATTTAGAAAGTAGATACATTAAATTTTCATTTGAATATAAACTTTTAAAATTTACAAGTTAAAATGTTGTAAGAAACAAATCGTCGATTAAATGCTGAAAAACAAACGTGGGTATTATTCTGCGGCGAAGGGAGTATTAATTTACATAATAATGTGTTTGTTAGATATATTTAAATTATATAAGGTTCATTGAATAAATTATTTGGTTTGAATGAGTTTAATTGATTGATTCGGTCCATAAAAAATTATCTTAATTTAATTCAACATGTTAAATTGATTTTAATGGACTTTGCTTCTTCCATATACTCTTGCTCATCCTATGCTTTTTTAAGTGATATATGCTCTTTGCTAGTGTTATTGCTCACTAGGTCTTTTCTCATTATTATTTTTTACAAACTTCCTCCATAAATTCAAAATTTTCTAATCTCAATCCATTTTTTTTCTAAACAACTCAACATTGATCTGACTTATAGTATCATACTATAGGTCAGACAATGCTTAAACCTCTAGTTTAGTTTTGATTTTTTTTGTTAATTAAAAAAATAGTGTATTTATCTCAAATTTCGTGAATAACCATAAGTATCGATTTCATATCATACTTATTTTATAGTTATATAAAGATTTTTTTACAATAGATTTTTTTTGTTACCATTTAATATTTTTATGTGTGTTACCCCTCCCCTCCCCCCCCCCCCAACCTAATGTTTTTGCTCCGCCACTGTATATATATGATCAACTTTACTTTATTATAATAAAGTATTCAACTTTACTTAATTTATGTGTTCATTCAAATGTGACAGTATTTTCTCTGAATAAAGGGAGTGATAATTTTTTATGCTTCTGTCATAGACGGATGTTTAAGCTTTTTTATTTATTGATTTTGAACACAATAGTTTTAGATATATTAACATCTTTGGTTGAGCTTATAATTAATAATAAATAGTTCAAATCGTGATGAAGTTTAATATTTAAATTTGAGGGTCGGGTTCGAATAGAAGGAAGAGTCAAGGTCGAGCGTGGAGAAAGGACGGTCGTGGATAGGTTCAACAGTTTCAGACAGGGTCGGCGATGGGTGGTGTGGTCTACCTTGATGAGGATGGGAGGCCTGGTCGGAAGAAGGGAAGGTGGCTAGTGTGGTGCTCGGAGACAAATTTAAGTTTGGGAAGGGAGATGCTCAAAGTGTCATTTTTAAAAGTTATGGTTAATTTGTTTGTTCTTAAAACTTTTAGGGTCAAATTGATGATAAATGTCCCTATTTTAAACATAAAACATACTTAACGAAAGGCTTAATTATCCCGTAGTACCCTGAACTTTAGTGACTCGAGCAATTGAGGGCCTAAATTATAACACAAGCAGATTAGTACCCTAAACTTTGAAGATGGAGCAAATAAGGGCCTAAGATCGCTTGACTCGGCACGTGCATTCACGTGCCGTCACTTCCATCTCCTCTATCTCCTTTTCGTACCTTTTTTTTTTAACTCTAGTGCCCTAATTGTAACATTCTAAAGTTTATACCCAAGCCCCAAATGGTAATAGCAAATAAATTAAAGCAGAACCATAGACTCAACTCTATTATTAAACCGATAAAGAAACTAAACTAACATTTGGGCCTCTCAGCTCGAACCAGGAGTAAAAGGCTATCTTCCAACAAGAATGATCAATTCCGAGCACAATGGTGACGAAAATCGAAGAAGAACTATAATTTACCCAAACAAAGTGGAGACCTCAGAGAAGGATCATCAGCCTGAAACTAGAGTTTAGCTCTCAGGCAAGAGACGTTATTTTTACTTTTACATCAGTGTGCAAAAGAAATTATACCATTTGGGGCTTGGGTATAAACTTTATAATGTTACAATTAGGGCATTGGAGTTTTTTTTTTTTAAAAAAGGCGCAAAAAAGAGATGGAGGAGACGTAAGTGATGGCATGTGAATGCACGTGCGAAGTCAAACGATCCTAGGCCCTTATCCGCACCATCTTTAAAGTTTAGGGTACTAATCCGCCTGTGTTAAAGTTCAGGCCCTAAATCACCCGGGTCACTAAAGTTCAGGGTACTACGGGATAATTAAGCCTTAAAAAAAGGCCAAATACCTATTTAGTACCCTAAACTTTAACGAGTTGGACAACTCAGGGCCTAGATTAAAAGTGGAGCATTCCGGGCCTCATACTATTAATTTCTGGGCAAATAAGGGCCTTGACCCGGTCAACTCAGCATGTAAGATGTGCCAAGTTGACCAAGTCGACCAAGTCGAGGCCCTTATTTGCCCAGAAATTAATAGTACGAGGCCTGGAATGCTCACTTTTTAGTTCAGGCCCTGAGTTGC
>JBBYHH010446288.1:0-11456 GCA_038382905.1 Daphne laureola
AATTAAGGATATTTGTTATGTTATGGTGATTTAAATGAGAAGAAAAGGAAAAGAAATGGAATAAAAGAAATAAAGGGATATTATATGATATGAAATATCATATAATACAATTTCACTCTCTCTCTTCTCCCTCACCTTGCTGCCTCCGATTTCACCATCTTCTTCATCCAAGTTCTTCATCAATCTTGCTCCAATATTCATGGTTAAGCTTGAGAATTAAGAGGTAAAGATAGTTTCATGTAAGGATCATGATAGAACTAAGATTGGGACTTGGAAACAACTCATTTCTCCTATCTTTTGGCTAGGGCCAAATTCTTGCTTTAGTCAAGGGAAGGATTTTTGTTCAATCTCTTCAAGAATTGTTAAGGTAAGCTTGATTTAAGGTTGGATATGAAGTAATAACAATCTTTCCTACAGTAAATCTTCAAGTTTGGTGGGATTCAAGTCTAGGGTTCTTGAGTGTTCTTGAAGAATTGTTTGGGGAAGTTGCAATTGATGGTAGAATGGAGTTCTTGGGTGGATTATGAGCAAGTTTAATACTTGGAACTAGGTTTGAATCATTAAGGATCAATGACTTGTGCTTTAGCCCAAAATTTATGGTGTAAGGTTAAAGTGTGGATTTAAGTTAAAGTAAGGGCTAAATTGTGTTCTTAGGTTGTTTTTGAACAACTTTAATGCTTGGAATTAGTATTGAATCACAAGGGAATGCCATTTTTAAAGATGGGCTGAATTTATGCTTAGATTTAAAAGTGATGATTTAATGCTAAATGTGTTGATTGCTATGAATTAGGGGTGTATGTGAGCTCCTAAATTAGTGTTAAATTTGTGAAGAAAAGGTGGTATGGATTGTGTTAGTGGTTTGGCCGAATTTGAGGATGGTTTTTGAAGTTGTTGTTTTATGTGTGAATTGTGTATGATTGATGTTGTTTAGGTGTTTACGACCCTAACTGGATGAAAGTATGTGAAGGAAGTATAGTTTTCCATATTCTCATTATGGCCAAAATTATTGGCAAGGATTTAAGGTAGAAATTGGTTTATAAAAATGGAATGTTTGATGATGATTGATGTTAAAGTAAGGTGTTTTGTGTATAAGTGAAATGGTAGGAAAGATTGACAAGTATATGTTCATTTTGGAAGTTGAGGCTGAAATTGTACAAGGATGAAAAGTTGAGGAATGTTTGTGAAAAGTTGAATGTTTGTTGATGGATGATGTTATAGTTAGGTATGTTGCTTGTAAATGAAGTTGTGTTGAAATTGGATAAGAATTGCCCATTTTAGAACTTTGGGCCGAAATGTTCAACTAAGGAAAAGTTGAGGGTAAATGATGTTACTTGCTAAGTAATGATGGAATTGAGTGTTCTACAAGGTTAATGATAGAATGTGAAATAATTAGCCAATTTTGGCACTTTTTTTAAAAGTAGCCGAAAATGGAAAAATGTCTAATTGTTGAAAAATGTAAAAATGAAATAAAGGAATTTGATTCCTTATTGATTGTATGATTGTATAGTGTTTACGTTGGTTGCTGGGGGACCAAGGAAAAGGCTATCGGAAAATTTTACAGAAAGTGTACGGAAAAAGAAGGAAATGGCTCGGATGGTTTCATACGTCCGAGATTCACCAGGTAAGGGCTCAACCTTCTTCAATATGCATCACTGGGATGCTTTATACTATTTGGGTTGGTTGAAGCTAGCCTCGGGCCGAGGGTGGGGCCCGGTTACTCCCGAGATTAGTTTCATGGTAAGGATAGAGGTGTGCAGGTTTTCAAGCGCAGGACTTACAACTCCCTTATGATGATGATGTTCCATGATCACTTAGTGATCTATACGGGCTTATGATGGATATAAGATCGATATAGATTTATGTGTTTTCGTGATCCGCGTGATCATCTATGGGAACCTTATGGATATGGCTATGATTATTCCGCTATGTAAGTGATGACGACGGTTATGGGGTTCCTAGGCCCCTCACTGGTACCATACGCATGTAATGATAGGGAAACCCTTATTGGTTGCAAAATGATCATCGGGGTGCCGTCGTGGTGTGTGGGTTGGATGATGATATGATGAAACATTCATTATGAAGAAAAGTGCATTGCATATCATTCATTCATATTATATAGGTTGCATGGACTGTAGTATATTGCATACTGTGCATACTAACATTGTCTTTGCAGGTAAGTTCGATAGACCTTTATTCTTACCTATGCCCTTATTGAGTTCTCTCGGGAACTCACCCCCCTTACAATTATACTTTTCAGGAGCTTTAGGTTCTAGATCCGCGGAGTAGTTTCCCGTCTGGTCTCATTGTGATTTTGTACCCGAGGTACAAATTAGCTCCTTATGTGATTATGATTTATGTTAATGGGACGGGGGTGAACCCGATTGAGAAAATGATTATGTTATGAAAGAAAGTAAGTATGATAATGGAATAAGGCATGAAAAGGAAAGAATGAAAGGAAATGATTAGGAAATGGAAAAGTATGGTATGATAATGGAAATGAATGTATGGAAAATGAAAAGTAGATGAAAAGGAAAATGGTTCTTATGGGAAATGCATTTTTTGGATTTTTCTGCATGAGCACTTTTAATTTATGGCTAATGGTTAACTTTCATTCTTTTATGTATATCCAGTAGTAGCAGCAGTATCAGGTGTTGATTTTCAGAGTATTGCGAATCCGACCACCTGAGCATAGTATGTACTTTCTATTGGCAAGTGGCTCTGTAGATGTAGATTGCATATGCCCATGTAGAATTGGAAAACATGTCAAAGTATGTTCTATGATTGAATGATTGCTGAGTTTGGAATGTTTATACGAGGAGATGTTTTTCTGAATTCTGATTATGTTTATGAATATCAGGGAGTACTTGCCTAGTATAGTAGGGGCAGGTCTCCTTTCTGGTGCATCTGTTTTGAGCGGAGCTCAACTAAGTGTTGTATGAATGCTGAAATTTGCAGGGACGTAATTGATGTAAAAGTACGGGAATTGTGCATTGTTGAAACGCTATATTCTAGTATTGTAAATAGGATATTTAAGATGTAACCTGGGATCGGGTTGTGGAAACCGCCCACTAAAGTGGCTGTCCGTTACGTTAAGTGACTGTCACCCCGCCCCTCCGGCCCCGCGTCCGCTTCCATCAGGGCGTGCATGGTGGGGTGGTGATAATCTAGCTATCCATTAATGATGCAATTCACATGTTCAATGTCCAATTCTCACAACAAGACTCATTCAAGCAACAAATACATGAAATAACTTCATACATGTTCATACATAGAAAAATAGATGCATATAGCATTTGATCAGAAATATACAAACATGTCTCCATCATTCCATACATATGTTCTTAATGAGCCTTCATTAAGGTTCATCATATGTATCTAATACATATTTTCAGCTTATGTAACTCATACATGGTTCTAATCATGTAACTCATACATGAATCAATTCAAGTAACTCATACATCAATTCTATTCATGTAACGTATACATGAATCCATTTTAAATTATATTTCCATGAACCCTTAAATCACCATAGGAACATTCGTAGGAAAGATGGAGGGCTCACAAAGCTTCCGCTTAAAAGCCATCTCCTTAGACAGAATGTCCTCTATTTGTGATAAGGATCCAAAGTGCCAAACTCCATCTCAAAACCAAGCATGAAGATCAATGGGGCTTGGAACACACTTTGGAGAATTTTTTAGCTTGAAGGGGATGCATCCGGAAGCCTAGGGTGGCATAATTGGCACCTTCACCATGTCTAGACCAGTGCCTGGTGTAGCCCGATGGCGCCTCCATCTTGCGCCTTGCACTGAGAAGTGGTGCCTCCAACAAGCCCTGATGCTTGTCTAGGCGGCTTAAACTAGTGCCTGGGCCAAGGAATGATTCCCAGACTTGTGCCTCAGACCAGCGCCTTGTGCAATGTAGATAACGCCTCAAACATGCGCCTGGCTTTATTTTGAAATCTGAATCTTACCCATTTTGGTGTTAACTTGTAGTTTAAGTTATTATCATTGTAGATTAAATTAGGAATGGTTGTAGATGGCCTTCCCCTCCTCCTTCATCTATAAAAGTGGGCTCATTTTGTTGTAATGAAGTAGAACATATATGAAAGCTTGAGTAGACTCATCCTCAAGCCTTGTGTTCTCATTGTTTTCTATTTCCAATGCCATCCCATGAGGTTTCTGTTCATGGAGCCTCAAGATTTATCTCGTTGGTTGCCTACCACGCCATTGGAATGAGGTTGCGAGCCATACCCTTCCCTGACATTATTCCGATGGTTTCCACACCTAGTTGTGTCAGAGTTCTTTAGAGGCACATCTATCTACCTTTGTGTTCTCCTCCAAGCTAGATCCATAGCCGATGATGAATAGTCAAGGATGGTCTAGAAAATCAATGATTGACCATGGCGGTGCGTTATCAACTGGTATCAGATCTAGTTGCTTGTTGGAGCTTTTATGTTCTTGTTTCTCTCTCGGAGCAGTGAAGATAGAAGAGAAGGTTTTGGAGCATCATCGCCCCGAGGAAAGCCCCGAAACTGGTCGGCCTCGGTGTCCTTCTTGGTGTTCATCACAGATCTGCCCTGTTCTGTGAGCGGTCTACCAAGGGTTGCCTTAACTAGTTGTAGCGGAGGTCCTTGGGTGCTCGATCTTACAAATTTCATCTTCGTTGTCTATGTTTCTTCTTATGTAAATTCTACGTAATTTTTTCTTCTCTTTTTATCAAGAAGTTCTCACCTTGGATTCGAAGACGAACCCTTTGAAGAAGGAGAGTATGATAAGGATCTAAAGTGCCAAACTCCATCTCAAGAACAAGCATGAAGATCAATGGGGCTTGGAACACACTTTGGAGCATTTTTGAGCTTGAGGAGGATGCATCAGGAAGCCCAGGGCGCTAGTTTCAGGCACCATAACTGGCGCCTCCGTCATGCCCAAACCAATCCTTGGTGTCATTGATGGTGCCTCCATCTTGCGCCTTGTACTGAGAAGTGGCACCTCTGACATGTCGTGATGCTAGTTTGGGAACCTTAAACTAGCATCTGGGCCAAGCAATGATTCCCAGACTTGCGCCTCATACTATTACCCTATGCAAAGGAGATCACGCCTTAAACATGCCCTTGGCTCTATTTTGAAATCCGAATCTTTCCCATTTTGGTGTTCACTTTTAGTTTAAGTTATTATCATTGTAAATTAAATTGGGATGAGTTGTAGCTGGCCTTCCCCTCCCCCTTCATCTATAAAAGGGGGCTCATTTCGTTGTAATGAAGTAGAATATGTTACAGCCACCATGGACAGATGTTAATTTCTCTGAATGTTTTATTCGGGGACCGGATGATGTAGTACCGGAACTCCGTTTTGAGCATGCAGAGCACATTTTCTATTAAGTATCATATCCCAGGAACTTATTTAAGACTGTTGTCTGCGCGAATTCACATTCTGGACGTGGTACGTGAATTTTGGGGCGTTCTTCCAAAATTAACCTTTGAGTACCGTGACTTTATTTTAATGTACAGAACATGTTTTTGGGTATCCCGGGACTCTGTTGAGGATTATATTGATGAGATTTCACATCACGATGTTGAAATGTGGATTCCGAGCCATTTTTCCAAATTCCATTCCGGAAGGCAAAATGGTCATTTTTTAAAAAAATGGAGGGAATAAATGGGGGTTTAAGTTGAAATATTAATTGACAAATGATGGAAAGTAAATGAGGGAGACATTTTGAATCGGTATGTAGATTTTGGGCCGTTTTACTAAAAAAATGACCCCGGAGGATAAAACAGTCATTTTATAAAATCTAGCAAAATTAGAATTATGTTAGAAACATAATTTGGAGCCATTTTTATGAAGATAAATTATTGTTATGTTTATGGTGTTTTAAATGAGAGGGAATGGGAAGAAAACGGAAAGAAATGAGTTAAAAATGATATAAGTGTATATTATATACTTAAGTAAGTATATGAAATATCATTTAACAAAAAACTTACCTTCTTGCTTCTCCATCTGATGCGCCAAAACCAGAAGCTCCCTCTCCACCATTTTCTTCATCAAAACCCATCCAATCAATACCATTTAGGCTTCTAAAATTCATGGTGAAGCTGAAATCATGTGGGAATCAACCTAGAAGTGGGATTGCATCAAGAAAGTCCATCATTCCTCTCCTCTCCAAGCAAAAATAAAAATCATCATGAAGATGGGTGGAAGAAATTTCAAAAAATCCTTGAAAATTTTAAGAGGTAATCATGTTCTAAAGATGAATTTGAGCTAGAAACAAGTTTAATATCATCATTTCACCATGATTTTGGAAGAATCGAATTAGGGCTCATGTTGGATCATGAACAAAAATTGAGCGAATGTTAAATTGATGATAAATTAGTGTTCTTGGGTTTATTCTAAACAACTTTAATGCTTGGAGTTAAGGTCAATTCATCATGAATCATAGATCTATGTGTTAAGGGCCAAATTTTGAGGTGGAGAAACAAAATATATAATTGACCTAAAGTAAGGCCTAAAATGTGTTCTAGAGATGATTTTAAGCATCTTTAAAGATTGGAAGAATAATTGAATCAATGATTAAGGGCATGGTCAATTGTGGTCAAAGTTGCCCAATTTTGAATGTAGTTCCTTAAAGTGTTGAATTGGATTGATGTAATAATTCAATTGTGTTCTTGGGTTTATTCTTAACAACATTAATGCTTGGAATAAGTTTTGAATCAATGTGGATGATGGAATTCATGTTTAGGCCGAATTGTTATGTGAATTTTAAAAATGGAAGTTCAATCCTAATTGTGTTGGAAGCTATGGATTAAGGGTGTTTAGGAACTCCTCGTTCAATGAAAAATGTATGGAGAAATGTTTGAATGAAAGGTCTAAGAGTTTCGGCCAAAATTGTATGTGGGTGATGAATAGTAAAGTTGATGATTTATGGTTGGAACTTGTTTGGATGATGTTAGATTATTCTTTAAGGCTCTAATATGGTAGGAGCATGTAATGGAAATGATGTTTATCGTGGTTTTTAATTAGGGCCGAAATGTTGATGGATTTTAGAAATTGATGAATGTTGATGATAAATGAAATGTTAGATGATAAACAATATTAAAGTAAGTGATAATTATGGATAGGAATAATGGTAGAACAATTTTTCCAATGGATGTACATGTTGGAAAAAGTTGAGGAATGTTGAAGAAAAGTTAAATGTTTGTTCATGGTTGATCTTGAAATGAATTGTTAAGTATGTGTATGAAATTATAGAGATAATGGATGAGATTTAGCTCGTTTTTGGAAATGGGATGAATTGAAAAGTATGAAAAGATTGAGGTTTGAATGGTAAAAGTTGAAAGTTAAAGCATGAATGTTCTTACACTTAGGAAGGTAACTTGTGCGTGAAGTTACATTGAGTTTGGGCAAGAAATGGTCGTTTTAGAAAATATGGGCCGAATTGTTAACTTATGGAAAGTTAATGGTTATGCTGTAGATTGCCCAAATAATGATGAAAATGATGATTTCTAAAGGTTAATGATGGATTGTGATAGAATTGGAAAGTTTGACACTTTTTCAAAAAGTGGTCACAAACAAAAACATTTCTAAGTGTCGGAAAAGCGATACATGAAATGATGGAACTTGATTCCTCATTGACTGTATAATTATTCACAGGTGACGAGGGTTGCTTAAGCAAAAAGGAAAAGGCTACCGGAAGGGTTTACCAAAATTGAACAAGTGGACGGAAATTGCACGGATATCTTCTTACGACTGCTATTTACAGGTAAGGGTTCAACCTTCTTATATATGCATGACTGGGACGCTTGATGCGGTATAGGTTGGTCGAAGCTAGATCTCGGGCCAAGGGTGGGGCTCGATGACCCCCGAGACTAGTTCCATGGTAGGGGTAGAGGTTTGTAGGTACCACTGATGCGAGACTTTCATCTCCTCTATGATGATGCACTGCGATCACATGGAGATCGATATGGATGTTCCAGGTTCCGGGACTCACGATCCGTGTGGTCATCTTTAGGAACCTGATGTATGACTGATGATGATGTTTACCGAGGTTTTGTGACTCACGATCCACGTTATCACCACCCCTTCCTACACGACCCAGCGGGAAGCGGATGTGGGGCCGGAAGGGCGGCGGAAACTAAAGACACATCTTGTAATGCGCAACAATAATGTGGGTTTAAACCACTATCAGGCCCCTAATACTAACTTTAGCTGTAGTAGAATCTCTGCTTTTCAGCAGACCACCTGTCTTTGCAACATTTTTAGTAAATTCTACCGATGTCCAAAACACAATCCGAAATTTCTTTAGTAAACTAAACACACAGGGCTACAACCACAAAAGAATTCAACCAAAATGGCCCAGCCATTTGCTACAGTTTATTCAAGAAAAATGGCCCATAAATCTGTAATTCCTAAAAATAGCTTTCCTCATACCTGCACTTCAAAATTTGCAACATATACAGATATACTGAGCTCCACTCAGACCAGATGCACCAGAAATGAGTCTGCCCTTTCACTACCTGACAGAGGCTCCCCGATAAATAAACATGCAATCAAGAAATTCCACAATGTATACCATCCATAACTCATTCCATTGGTAATCTGTTTCACACATCACCAATCATTTCATCACATAAGTATACTTAATCGTATATTCAATTCTACATGTATGTATGCAATCTACATCTACAGAGACATTTCCAAAATGTGATACCACTTAAGCATAGGTGCTCGGATCTGCAGGATCTCAACAATTAGCACCCGATACTGCTGCTGTTGTTGAATACATGAAAAGAATGTAAGAGTTAACCGTTAGTCACATATATACATCTAGTGCTCATCCAAAACATCCATTTACATGCCATAACCATTTACAGTACGGACATCTCTTTCCATTTCACAATATACCAATTCCTTTTCATACTTCCCTTTCCATATCACATACACATTTTCTCTATCTGGCTCACCCCACCCTTTCCCTTTATCAATAATCATAACAATCATAAGGATCTAGGAATACCTTTAATACATAATCACAATATAACCGAGCAAGATACTCCGTGGTTTATCACTATAAGATCATGAAAAGATAGTTTATAATGAAAGCGGTGAGTTCCCGAGAGAACTCAGTAAGGGTTTCGGTAGAAATAAAGGTTTTCTTCAATCATTACTTGCAAAGACAATGTTATCATGATAGGATGCACTATACTAGTGCAATGTCCAACATAAACATGATGCATATGAGTGCGTGTATGCAATTCTCACATTCTTCACATGATGTACCGGAGTACATATCCTAGTCCATCCCAAACATCGTGATGGGCCCCTGTGATCTTTTTTCATACCACTAGGAGTATCCCACATATACATGCGCATGGTACCAGCGAGAGCCTAGGACCCTTTAAACCTTCGTCATCACCCTATATGGTGGAATCACATCACATCATTGGGTTCGGTGATCGTGGGGACTCACAGAACCATCCCATCTCATACATAGGGTTCATGATCATGGAGACTCATAGGACAATGACCCTTCACAATACAATCGATATTATCGTGTCACGTGTACTTGGTTCGGTGGTCACATAGACTTACGAAACCATGACACATTGTGTCCCAAACACTAGGTTCAGGGTCACAAAGACTCACAGAACCATGACACGTCACATCACGATCATTGGGTTCGGTGGTCACGAAGACTCACGGAACCGTTGCAGTTCTTGTGTACCTGCACACCTCTATTTCTACCATGGAACTAGCAATAGACCCCACCACCGGTCTAAGACTAATCTCAACCAACCTAAATGGAACTAAACATTGCATTAATACACATTTAAGAAGGTTGAACCATTACCTGGAAGTAATAGCAATCCAATTCAAAATCCAATCACTTTTGCGTGCACTACCGGTAAATGTTCACGATAGCCTTCATTTGGATGCTCCAGCAACCCATATTAGCTCTAAACAATCATACAAGCAATTTGGAATCAATTTTTATCATTTCATCTTTAGCCATTCCGACACTTAGCAATTTTCTATTTTCTGGCCATTTTCTGAAAAGTACTGAAATCTTCCAATCTTTGCCCATCCTATTCTTTACCATTAACCACTCTCAATTCCATTATTATCTAGCAATTCTCATGATTTAACCTTAGCTTTTCCTCATTTGAACATTTTGGCCAAAATTCTCAAAATGACCAATTCTTATCCAATCTCTATACAACTTCATTTATATACATAATAACACATTCTAAGCACATCCATAGCCAAACATTTCATTTTCCTTAACAATATCCATCATTTCACAAAACATTGCCCAATTTTGGACTTAACTCATAACTCTATCATCCACAATAATTCATAACTCATTCCAAGTATTAAAGTTTCTTAGAAACATCATATAAACATAATTGGAACATCAAAACTTCAGAACAGGGCACTTCAATCCTACACCAAATCCTATGAACTTTGCCTTAGCTCTATGATTAAGAAACAATTGGATATAAGTCCAAGTATTAATGTTACTCCAAAACTACCCAACAATACTAATTTGACCTCAATTCATCAATCCTCTAATTTTCGTTCATCACCAACCATGAACCATAGATTTCGAAATTCCCCAATTCATGCTAAATAAATGCTATAAAACATGTTTCGAGCTCAAATCCATTATTAGAACATGTTTACCACTTCAAATAAACCAAGAAACTTCACAAATACCAATCTTTGATTTATACCCAAATTTGAAATCTACCAAATTGTTGTTGTTGAAGCTTGATTTTCATTGTAGACTCGTTTCTACGATGATCCTCGCATGAAACAAGCTTCTCCTTCGAATTTTGGGGTTAGAAATGGAGAGAATGGGTGTTGGGAGGGTTTGGGTTGACTTGTAGAGCTGAAGGTTAGAGATGAAGTGAGAAAATGAGTTTCTCTTTCTATTTTTGGGTTAAAACACAGAAGATTTTCGTTTCTGCTGTGCCGGGCGATCACCCACTTCATGCATCCGGTCTCCCAGTAGTCGCCTGGTCTCCTACCTCTAACACCTTTGGGGTCAAGAGATCGCCCACCATTGCACTCCAGTCGCCTGGCGGTCGCCTGATCCCTTGTCCTACTCCCATTTTCAGCGCAGGGGATCATCCACTCTTTGCGTGTCATCGCCCGTGACTCGCTCGAGGTCCTATCTCTTTTGCATTTTTGAGCTCGGGTGATCGCCTACCTTATGTGGTGAGTCACCTGTGGCTCGCCCGGGGTCCTGTCCAACTAGTTCAGGGCCCAGGCGATCACCCGTCATTCAGCACGCGTCGCCCGTGACTTGTTTGAACAACCTGCACTTCGAAAAAACCTGCTTCTACTATCGAACCATAAACCATAACAACTCACTACACAATAGTCATCAATTCATAACATCACATGCTCAATATCATGAACGAACCTTAAATGCAATTTCAAACATAGAAATTAACGATC
>JBBYHH010446399.1:0-11455 GCA_038382905.1 Daphne laureola
CATCACTCATCGATATCAAATTCATTCAAACAAAAATACCAAAAATAGTGCATTTAGCTAGTTATCATTAATTGTCATTACAATCTCTTGGGTTCTATCCTACTCATCCTATTATAATTGCACACCATACACTTGAGGGTGAGTCGGGTTTATAAATTGTATTTGCCTAGTCTGATTTTCGACATAGCAACAACCAAGAAAAACCAAAGCATAAATGGGTCCAGAGCAGAACAATAGAAGCAGAAAAACTATCGGATCTCTTAGAACGAAGTAGAAATACGCCCTAGGTCCATTCTAATGCCGCCTAGCGACTTCGAGTTATCCAGGTGGACCTAAACCCCAGATAGCTCGGCCAACAGAAGCTCATATGTCGGCGAGTCCATGCTCGGCCTTGTCGGAACAAACTCATCATGCAACACTCAAACTCCTACCATAAGAGCTTTCCACCTGCTGAATCAAGGTGGGTCCACCACCTAACCAGTGAAGACCGAGGACAGCTGAAGTGAAGCCTGATACAGGAAACGAGCGAGCCAAACCTTGAAGTCTAGCACCCTCCATCACATTGCGCCTCCATGGAGAGAAAACCAGACCGACATGTAACAAGATGAAAAATGGGATTTTAAACGCAAAAGAGACGGTGTAGCAAACAAGCCCTAATCTAGACGGCAGGGCGAAGGGAGGACCTCAGCTATTGAAAACATACCAAACACCCTTGGAACAAGCTGGACAACCGAACTAAAGGGGATGGTAAGAGCCCTAACGGACAGAGGCCAATGATGCGGCCAGAAGAACACAACAACGCCACCGGTAGAAGGAACGACCGCCACACCGTCACAGGGGAAAGCCTCACGACCATGAGAAGAAAGTTCCAACAAGGAATTCGAAGCATCGGGACCACAATGAAACACAAATGGCGCTGAGTCAAAGAGCACCAGCCTTTACATCAACACATGTTGGGTGGATCCCAGGCAGCAGCTGTGAGAACAGGGATCACAAAAAATGCCCCTTGAGAAAACCAATCTATATATCAGACAGACCATGTCGCTGGTGACCTGCGGCCATGACGGGGAAAACGCAACCGATGCCACAGAGAGGTTTGATCTGATTTGTGCACCGAACCTAAACAAATTGCCAAAAAAACCACAAAATCTGAGCCTCCTTCTTGATGCACTGGACTAAAGTGGTAAGGTCGAGAGAACAACACACCCGATGGAGGCAACGATAATAGTAGCCAACCATGAAACCCTAGCATCTCTCATCTCACTAAAAGCATGGTGCTTAGTGTCAAGGTTTTTGTTCATGTTTTCCCCCTTTTTTCTTTTGAAACTATTGTATCTTTTTATTTCAAGTTCCAAAAAAAAGTTTGAACGATCACTTTGAAAGATTCTGTATCAGGAGCATGGAGAAGTTGTACCAGCGATTTGCTTCATCATAAGAAAAGCGCTTAAGTAATAAACAAAATTGTACTCATCCGTTAGGTTTGACTTATATTCACCTAGGCAAAGTTTGCCTAGGTAACGGTTCCGTCAGTTCTGGTAAGCATTGGCTTAAGGGTTTGTATGGTAATTAAATGTAAATTGTCTGATCATATATATGTATAATATATCCATATTGTCTGATCATATATGAGCTATTGTCTGATCATGTGGTATTATTGTTTGATATTTCTAGCAGACTAAAGTTCTTTGAATGAGGGTATACACAGATTGTATTAGCCATTTGTTTTTATTTTAGATGATTAGTTTGTTCTACTTGAATGAATGAATGATAATTTTGAGGCTTTGTCTGACAATATGCTT
Organism: Daphne laureola; assembly: GCA_038382905.1. Taxonomy (NCBI): domain Eukaryota; kingdom Viridiplantae; phylum Streptophyta; class Magnoliopsida; order Malvales; family Thymelaeaceae; genus Daphne; species Daphne laureola. Next base: position 1,800 of record JBBYHH010446399.1, read on the forward strand.
GATATTGTATTTATTTTTTGATGTATTGTCTGGGACTAATGTTTGAGAATACACGATGGTTTTGTCTGACTTTATACTGAAACATTGTCTAATAGTATGCAAGACATTTGTAATGCTTTTTTAACCGATTTTAATTCTTGTATGCAAATCTATTTCTTTGTGTGTGATGGTTTGCAAGATAATTGTCTAATTTTCATATGAAATGTCTCATTTCCTTAAAATTGGATTTTGTCTGATGGTTTAGATTATAATTATTTGATGGCTTAAAACGAATTTGTGCTTTGTCTGAAACGCATTGGGTTTTTGATTGACAGACGCTATTGTGATTGTCTGATATTATTGATGATTTGTCTGATTTTTTCCATATAGTGACACATTTTATGTAAACGGTGATGCTACTTCTCCAAACACAATAAGCTCACCACCATGACGTGGAATAGCAGTGATGAGGGGTTTATGAACAGAGAACAACTTGAGTTTGATATTTTAGGATTTTATCTAAAATTTATTATTATATCGTTTAAGATGTCTTGTAATAGTTAGATATTTATTACTATATTGTGTGATTTATAAATTTTAAAAGATAATTGACAATTTCTTCCGAGTTTCATATAATTTCCTAAATTTTTTAATCATAAAGATGAAATGTGGAAAAAAAAACATTTAACCTACCACATCATAATCACTGTCAAACAAGTTTTAACAAATTTCAATCGATGCCTGAACAAATTGCAGACAATGTATTTATAGAGAGAGAAACAGAACTTTTATGGAGATGGGAAGAAGAAAGAAACATGCACAAAATGAAGAGAAAGAAAAACGCACGTTGAAGGGAAGTGGGAAAGATTACATAACTGATAGCTTAAAATTAGGAGTGAGAGATATAAAATATTAGTATTTAATAACAATAAAAAAACAGAAAGAAATTATCTCCACACCTTCTAATTAAAACGTAAAAAATTAGGACTATTCATTTTATATTTCAATTAAAATGTATAAGGTTAATATGCATAAATCAAAAAATAAAGAGAAAGAAAAGTGTGGAATTAATAGCACAAATCATCTAAACAAAGGATTAAAATATAAATTATCATATTAAATTAAAGAACTCAGGGACTAATATGTAAAAACCATTAAAAGAGAGAGATTGTGAGTTATTTTAGAATAAAAAGAAGTAAAAACAAAAAATTAGAAAAAGACAAGAATAGTACTATTATACAATATAACATTTGTAGAGCTAATGAATAATATATTTTTTGTCCTTTTCTGTTTTTTTCTTTTCTTTTTATTTATTTTAAAATAACTCACAATTCCCCCTCTTTTTAATGACTTTTACATATTAGTCTCTCAATTTTTTAATTTAATATGATAACTTATTTTTTAATCCTTTGTTTTAATATTTTGTGTTATTAACTCTACACTTTTTTTTTCTTTTTCTTTTTATTTGTGCATATTAACTTCCCACGTTTTCATTTAAATATAAAATGTATTTCTTTAATAACCCCACTTTTCTTTAATCAATTATTTTTATAATTAACCTTATACGTTTGAATTTTAAAAATTAAATAGTCCTTCATTTTTTTCTGTAAACGCTAAAAAAAATCTCGTAATGTTTGTGTCTTATCCTGTTTACACATTTACATTAACTGTACTATTTTTTAAAATTCATAAACATACGTCATGTTCTCAATTTTTCTAATTACGTTAGAAGCATTTCTCTTTATAATGTTTACATATAAACATGAAACGTTTAATATACAAATATTTATATTAAACTTACTTATTCTACCTCAGAAACCTAAACATACGTAAAAAAATTGTATCAACCAAAACAGTGAAACTTGAAAACTGCAGTTACTTTCATAAAACGGATCGTTTATCAAAATGCAAAATGTATTTTTAATATGATATTTTTATGATATTCTATTTTACATCGTTTATCATATGGAAACCAATAACATTAACCATCAATTTATCGCACTGCTCGGGATTTTTTTTAAAATTCTTTGTACTTTTATTCATCTTTTTTATTTTTTAATTGCTCCGTTACAGAGCACGGGTGAAAGAAAACTACTCCCTCGGTCCCGAAAGTAATGAAACGTTTATTTTTCAGCATTTAATCTATGATTTTATTTTTTAATCATTTTAAAATATAAATTTAAAACTTTTGTATATAAATAAAAATTTCATGTATCTATTTTATAAACATATTTTATTTAGATTTTTTCTATTTCAGAATAATGTAGATAAATTAAAGTTAAATGAATATTAAAAATCAAACGTCATAACATTCACAAATGTTATAGAGTATAATTTTCTATATTCCGGGGGTGCTCCATCACCAATTTTGATAATTAATCGGTGCATCCCTTAGATGGCGTAAAAACATTTTACATCACTGCAGTATAGAACATTATCCAAACGAAACATACAAATACAAGACTTTCACAGGGACGTGTCAATGAAAATCTTTATCATATTCCATCAAATCATCGAAAAACCTGACAGTAAAATACAATATTGAAGTATATACTGGATCTTTATTTATGTCCACAATATTATGTATGCACATCTATTTTAACAAAAGAATTATATATCATGTTTGATCCAACCCTTCCCAACAGATCACACTTCACACAAAGCAGATGAATCTCCTATCTATGAGTTCCAGAGTGAAAAGGCTTACAAATGTTTTCTGCAAACTCAGCAGGGAAGTTTAGGAGGTACCTGCAGATGAGAGAACAGCGGACTCATTGTCCATTCGTCTGAAAACGGATGACAATGCATGATATATCAGCTTTGCTCTTTCTAGCTACTGCTTCTGTTGTTAAACACTTCGCTGTTGCTTGAGGATCCTTGATGGATTTCACCAAATCAACTGCCTCTTGGTTTTTGATTACCTGAGAAATATGGTCAAACCAATTGGAAACACTTCTCAAATGAGTAAAAACTAGAATGAAGTTCAAGCTTTTATGAGAGACGAAATCAACCAAAAAGCCCAAGTTTGTAAAATCAGGTTGGAGGTCATCCAAGTCAACATTCAAGAAACAAATCTAGAACTAATTCAACTTGTGTAAGTTGTAGAAAATTGTACAAGTAACATTCATGACAAATCTAGTTAATATTAGCATCCAACATTAGTTAATAAGACTATTAGAAAAAACAGTTTTACTATTCAAAACAAGTTGCATACACCCATGAGTCACTAGAATTCAAAAGCAGAGAGTATTGATATAAAAAGCTGCTCAAATATTGCAAGGACAATAATGAAGACAATACAGTTGCCATTCCCTGAATGCATGATGGAACAAGTTAATTATTACACACATCATGTAAAGTCAGTTGTATCCCCAAATTATCAAAATCACACAGACAAAAAACCGGTAATCTCCGAAAACAAAATAAACAAATAATGGATCTCAAGCGATCATCCAAAGCTCCAAAGCTTTGCAATATACAATTGGTTCTCAATTGGAAAAGAAAATATTCCTCATGCTTCATCTGACAACATATGCTTTGATGCACTAGTGAGGATCTTAATTAAAACTTCATGAATTGAAGTGTGCCTAAAAGACGTAGAAGTCAGCAAAGAAATGCGCCCCCAGCACCTCTCCCCTAATTCTCACATTGAAAGGGAAAGAAAGATAGCTGAAGGAGGGGGTTGAGGGCTAGTTGAGTGAGGATGGTTGGTCCAACAAATTAGTAGTATTCAAGAGCAAGTTACATGTCAAAATTGAGTTGCCACAAGAAAGCCTTCTAGCTTATGATTGAGAAACATAGGTTGAAGTTGTTAAAGCATCCATCCTACACTTCGGGAGATATCCAAATATAGATATCTGATTTAAAACTTTGACCAGCATATGAAAATTCCTTTAGGGCTAAAATTTGTGTCACAACTTTCTACAAACACCTCACTTAGAAGACATATTCCATTAATTAGGGGCTGCAGTATTAATAGGGCTACAGTGTTGCACATCGAATATGCAACAGGATAGTAACCAGAAATTGAGGGAGGGATTCAGAGAGAATAGAGAGGAAGGATAGAGATAGAACAGAGTTGAGAGGAGAATAGAGAGTTAGAGAGAGATTGATTAATTCTTGTTTGTCCCATTTCATTAATACTTTCACCTTAAATACATTAACAACCCTGAAATATTCCCCTAGAATACTATTAGGCTATAAACATAAATCCAAATGGCCCATTACTTATTTAACTGACATCAAGGCCCGCAACATACAGTCAAAGTAGAAGTAGCTCGATTGAACCATGTTACACATGGTTCAGATGGACACGAGACAAGAGACCTAGTTAGAACTGACTAGGTTGCAACAAACGTGAACAAGCAAAACTATGCATAGTGAGCTGCATGTAACAGAGAAGAAATAAAGGACTAATTTCTTCTATTACAGTTTACTTCTCTCACGACTTCATATTCCCATTGAAAGCTTTTGGCATGTGAAGTGTTTCATTAGAGTATGCAACACCAACATGTTTTTATATTTTCATTCTCTAAATCATTTTTCAAACCAGCAGTTATTCCCAACCTCAGTTCATTAAAGAAGACTTCACATGCTAAATCCATATTTATCAGGTCAGATCCACCCTATCTTGGTTTTTTTTGTTTAAACCATTCAGTTTATTGATAAATGCAAAGCATCGAAAGAGTGTAGAACCTTAAGGTCCAAGTTGACATAATGGGATACAGAAGAAAACTTGTTCTAGAAAGGATACAGTACATTAGAAGAAAGGCATTGCGATCAAAGGCTCATTTAAAGAGGAGAACCTTTGATCTCTTGAAATTAGTGTTTTTTCCCTGAAAATTTGACTGCCTAAATTCATCCATTTTTCTCGTTCATAAATAGTATGAGAAGCTATTATATTGCCAAACAACGATCTCATGAAACTGCCTTTATGCCGCAAGATTAATGGTGCATACAATTTGAAAGAATTTATAGAGCACAAGGGTAAGAACCAATTAAATACTGCAGTAATACCAAACTTCCCTGGACATGCAACTAGAATGTAAGCAAGACTTCAACTTGAACTTTAGTACTTTTGTGATAAACCTAATGTGAATATAACAAAAACAAACCGATAAACGAGAGAAGACTAAGTTAAAGAACAGCTTTAAACATCATGAAATAAAATAGTTACCTTCCACAACCCATCACTTGCTAATATAACAAACTCTATGGTCTGGTCTATCGGCACATGTCTTACATCAGGCTCACAGGTTAAATGAGCTTTAAGGCTTTGATCCCCAAAAGCTCGAGCTACTGCAAGCTGGCCATTGACTCTAGGTACATCTCCTGAAAAATGAGGTATAGTTTTAAGTATTGTTTACTACTCAGATCAAACATTTTCATGATCAGTTGAGCGTTAATGTAAGATTGAGGATAAAAAGATACTTTTGACTGAAGACCCATTTACCAGGAAGGTTAGTCACAAAGCCACCTTGTTTCTCTATCCGTCTTCTTTCAATGTGAGGTTCATGGTCCACAGTAATTTGGTTAGCACAACCTCTTTCACACACAACAGCTCTCGAGTCACCGACGTTCGCCACCCATAAGTCCTTGCCATCAATGACAATAGCTGTAACAGCAGTAGACCCTCCAGGCCCCAACTGCATACAGTTATCCAAGATACGTCTGTCTGTAGATGTGTATGCATTCCTTATTGCCCTCTCAGGGTCTTTCCAGAACTCTGGTTGTGTCATATAAATGAATTTTTCATGAACATAAAAAACATTTCAACCAAAAAATGAGAATCCGTCGACAAGGAAAGATGGTATTATACCTCTTCAAGTATGTTGTTGAAAAGGTTCTCTTTCAAATAAGCAGGCACACGGTCACCCAAGTGACCGTCCAAGATGGCAAACAAACCAAGCACATGGTTCTTCTTCTTCCTGTATTGAGAAAAATGGTAATCTTCCATGTCATGGCCTGATTGGCCTTCAATTAAGTGAAACCCGTGTGACGCTTGGTTACAGGATGACTTGCTTTTCCCTTTCCCCCCCTTGCTGCCATTGTTCGATGATGAATTGAGGCAAGCAACATTCTGCAAAGCAACTTAAACAACTCATGACTCTTCTAACATCCAATAAGCCACTTCAAACAAGAAAAGCAGACCAGGTTGATATACACGTAAATAAAGAAGGAAACAGGAAAACCAACTACTCCATAAAACCTGATTAAGAATTGAAGGTTAGACAGATTACCTTGATCTTGGTGAGGAAGGTGGAGGTAGAAGGGCCAGCAGGTGATGAGTTCTTGCTCATCTCTTCAAAATCATGAGAATCCTTCCAGTCTTATCACTCGAAATTATCCAACCTTTTCTCCTCCTCTCGACTCTTAAACTAAAAACCCTCAGAAAATGATAACGACAGACGATTCTTCGCTCCCTTTTTTAGAAGAAACAGGAAATCAAGAAAGGTGCTACTGATTATAGCTTTAGGTCTTCGATTTTGCAGAGAAAATTTAATGGAAGGAGATGGTAAATGTGGCAGTTGAATTAAATAGTAGTGGTATACAGTTTGTTTGGTTTACAAGGAAAAAATAACGCGAGGAAGGAAGAAAAGTTTGAAGCAGGCAGGGGAAGACGAAATGGGAGGCGAAGTCGAAGAAGTTGAACAAGAGCGACCTCTGAAAATGATGACATAAATTTCCGCGTGAGTTGAACTTTCGAACGTCTTTTCGGTTGAGGGATTATACTCCATTCATGTGCCCTCAAACAATGGAAAAGGTCCTTTTTTTTTTACCACTCGGTAAAATGGTCTTTTTTACATTTATTTTTCTAGATGGTTAAGGATTGTCATTATCGTTAATATTCTGTTATAATTTCCTATGTGTCATGTTATTTTTCACCGTGTATAAGTTTGTGGGGTTTGGGTTGATGATGTGAAAAATTATGTACAATTTTTGTACACATGGCATCTAAGTGGAGGGTGACGTGTAATTATATGCCTACTATATAATTCATTCATAACCATTGTCTTCATCATCTTCATTACACCACCAGATAATTATACTCCTACTAGTTAGCGACTAATTAATCAGAGTTAGGGATTAACATAAACAAACTGAGTAACTTCCGCAGACAGTAACTATTTTTTAGTTTGTGATCTAAATCAGTTCCAAATTAATTTTTTATTATATTGTAATTCTAAATTTAAGTTTCACGTCCTAATGTCATCATTTCTATCCAATTTCGCCGTTGAAACGGATGGTGGAGTGTGAAATTATTATTTTACCCATAATTAATTGTTATAATGCACCTCAATATTTTAAGATTTAAACAATTATGCCCTTAAATTTTTAAAATTCACATATTAACCTCCGATCCTATTCCACCATCAATTTGGCCATCTTCATTCAACCCAACCTCCATTCGCCGCCTGAACCTGAAACGAGCTGACGGAAGCCTCAGAACAAAACCGACACGATTCCGCAATCTAGCAGCTCAATCGGCCGCTCCCAGCGCCAAAATCTTCATCCCGGTCATCGACCCACCATTGACGGTCGTCCCCGTCACGAGAAGCTGCCAGAAATCGCAGGAATTGTTGGGCGATTCACGAACCCGGTCGCAACCCGCTTCTGACTTTCATGGTTTGTCGAGCACCACAATTAAGGGGAAAGCCTGTAATCGATATGCATAATGTGGATCTGAACAATTATTTTCCTTTCTCATATATAAAGGTCAAATTTCCTTCAGTATTATGGCCCTGAGTATTTGGATGGTTTGGACCTTGATGAGTTGCGGTTGCGTGATGCTTGAAGTGCAGCGTAACACGCACAGAAGATGGCAAGGCTTAAGAGAGAAAAAGCTCAAAAGCTATTTTACAGAGCAGATCTGCCGATTCATGGGGTTGTTGTTTTTCTTATGATCGTAGATGCCATGAGAGAATTTCCTTAGGACATGAATGCTGGTGTAAATGGTTGGAGGCTTAAACAGTCAGGTTGAACCAGATAACACCATGGAAGCAAGAACCCAGCGTCACCTTGCTGCTGCAGATTTAGACTATGAAATTAAAAGAAATTTACAAGTCTCATAAAAAAATTACAAGATCTGAAAAGATTAAGTATGGAATCGGATTATGGGAATCTGATTATCTGAAAATTTTCCTTTCTAACAAGTAGGTGAATTAAGCTTCAGCAAGTGGTTGCTTTTTCTTGTTGCGACTTGCAGGTCCGATTTTTGCCTGGGGGTGGTGGAGTTTGCTTCAGCAAGTGGTTGCTTCCCTCTTCAGGTGGGGCCTACTTAGCTTGATTGGTTTTTTGTATTAATTGAAGAATTGGTTTTTTGTATTAATTGAAGAGATGTAAAAATGACGGTAACTTACAAAAATTCCGTTGAGGTTAAGTGAAATCTCAGTTTTTTTTTTTGGTTTTGAGAAATTTTTAGAAAATTCTTTAAGTATTGTAAAATTTTCAACTACCTCTCTCAGTAGTTAATTTCATTTAATTTTTCGTTAAATTTACGGAAAAATCACCTAATTACATCATAAATGTTTTAATCCTAATAATTTTTACTCTAACATTTAAGATGTAAATAGAAAATTTCTTCACAAATTTAACAGAAAATGTAACTGAATTAATTATTGAGGGGGATAGTTGAAGGTTTTACAATACCTTAAGGTGGTTTCTCCAGATTTTACAAAATCAATGAAAAAAATTGGAGGTTTCACCTAATCTCAAAGAATTTTTTGTAAGTTACCAAAAATGATAGTGGAAGAGGACTTGGAGATTAATATGTGAATTTTAAAAAAATTAGGGTAATTGTTTAAATTTTAAAATATTGAGATGCATTATAATAATTAATTGAGGATAAAATAATAATTTCATCTCCATTGTGCGTTTTAAGAGTAAAATGATAATATTAGGACACAAAACTTAAATTTATGACTACAATACATAAAAAATTAATTTGAAACCGATTTAAGTCGTAAATTTAAAAATAACCACTGTCCGCGGGATTTACTCCAAACAAACTATTACCATACCACACAAGAAATACATCTTTGAAGTGTTCAGTAGACACAACATGATTAAAGTACCAGAACCAAAGGAAGTTCATATTTATATTTTTTTTAAAACAAAAAATGATACCTTGCTAAAAGATGCTCAGCGAAATGCTCTCCTAGGGTTTGATATTTCAAATTTTTTTGTGAACTCGATGTGCAGATCGCGTTTGCAGCTTCGCCACCGGCAGTGGTCCACTGGCCGTCGCCGTCCATATTGGCGCTACCCAAATGGCCACCGCACCGTCACGAGCATCAATGGCGTTAACCCATGGCCAATCGTCGCCGCCAACAATTCTCCTGCCGAGTGCTGTTACCGCTTCCACGGAGCAGCCCAGTCCATCCCGACGAAGCCGCCTCCGGCGCACAGCCGATCCAGCTCCGTCGTTCCAATCGATCGCGCGGCCAGGTAGCCTCTGTCACCACCGCCCCGTCCGCACACGGTCCGGCGTAGAGCGGTCGCGAGGTCGGCGGGGGCGGCGGTGCGCTATACCTGCAAAAACTTACCTGACGCAGCTTATAAGTGGGTAATTCCCAAACAGATCCCTGTAAAACAATACAACAGAATAGTTCATGCAATAACTGAGCTCCGCTCAGACCAGAAATCCAGAAAGAAGGCTGCCTCCGGCAAGCTCTTCA
>JBBYHH010446510.1:0-11455 GCA_038382905.1 Daphne laureola
GCTTCTCTGGTGACTTCTTCAAGAGAATCTCAACTGGGTTTGAGTCTTCTAGAAGCTCAATCGGGGAGATGTGGTGGTTGCTTAGCGCTTCAACTGCGATCTTCAGTTTTAGGAATGGTGAGGGGTTGGGGTTGGAACTGTAAAGGGATAAAAACTTTAAGGTATAATTGTTAGGGTTACATAAGTTGTGGTCTAAATTTTGTAATCAGCCTAAAAGTTTAAGAGAATGTTTAACGACGGTTATTCTTAGGGGGTATTTGTATATTTCTTAAAATTTTAGCGGGAAAAAAGAGAGAATTCTGAAAATATAAGGGGGAAGTGAACATTATGATAAACCTCAAGGGGGTAAATGTTAATTTCCCGTTCTTTTTTTGCTATCAATACTTCATTTTTGGAGTTTTTTTACATCGAGTTTATTTTTTGGACCTTTTTTACCACTCATGTCGTTAACGAAAAGAATATTCTCGTAATATTTCGTTACGGAGTATGTCTTCATACAATTTTACTCCAAGCTTTTAAAAATAAAAACAACTAACCCTAAATTTTTAAAAGTTATCTAAACCCTAATAAATTAACAAAAAATTAACTCGACGGTGATTTAACTCCCAAAAAATCCAGACATCAAGAGCAGAATAGAACAAAACAGAGCACGCGCATGGAACAAACCGCTAAGGATTAGAGCAAAAATGGAAAGAAAAAAAAACTATAGAATGTGAGCAAATTTATCAATTTTTAAAATTTTTATGTTTTAACGTGAAATTAATTTAATAATAGTGGCAAAAAGAGATCCTAAATTATAACGATAGTGGTAAAAAATAACAAATTCTCAAAATAATGATAAAAAAAATCTAATGAACAAATGTTAAGGATAAAACAAGATCTTTTCCCTAAAAACTGCACACACAAAAAAAAGACTACTATCAAAGTCAAGTTGTGGTCAAGAATCAAAGTCAAGTTGGATAATTTTGTAATTATTTTGAAAATGGGTTTTTTTGGGGAAATTATCAAAGACCCCCTTAAAATTTAACATAATTTTCACTGTCTCCCGTATTTTTAAAATTCTCAAAAAATCCCATTAAAATTTGTGAAAATATACAGAAACTCCCCTGGAATCTAACACTATTAGAATTTTATGTCCTTACCAATTATTTGGGGACAATGTAGTACCATAGTTTAAAGACTAACTTGCTGAAAATTCACGACTTATTGAGTCGAACTCGAGTATAGGTTATGGTCTCTTTGCAAAAGCGAGGTTTCGGTGAAATCAAGGTTTGGTGAAGCCACCAATTAAAGGTTAAATACCACATCACCCCTACTTTTAAGTAACTTAACCCTAAAATCCCAAAACTTCGTTCGCTGTTCAAATGCATAATTTTTCTCACCACCATACACGCCACCTACCACTCCATATCTGTCGTCGAGATCTTCGTGAAGGCTAGATCTGGTGTTGTGAGATCTGCAGTTCTGGCTGCGATGAAAGGCAGCGGGATCGCAGGGCGGCGCAACGATTGACAAAGTAAGGGTGGGCGGCGCTGCGTGGAGCGGGTGTCGAGCCAAGGAAGGCATGGTGGAGTGGGATATTCGGGCAGGCTGCAGGCAAATGGGAGGGGGAGTCGGTGCGACCGGGGCCGGGGGAGGTGATGATTGGGTAGGGTTGGCTAGGACGCGGCCGGGGGAGGCGACACGACATAGTTAGGGTGAGGTTTCGCTTCCAGGGAGGTGGTTGCCAGCCAGCGAAGCATGGTGAAGAGCATGGGGACAAATGTTAGCAGTATTAAAAGTTTTGGGGCTTTAGTTTTAATTTACTTAAAGTTAAAGTGTGATGTAAAGTTTAGTCTTTGATTGGTTGGCTTCTTCAAAACCTGGGTTTCGGCGAAACCTCGCTTTTGCAAACAGACCCTTAGAGAATTCAATAGATATGTTTTCGAGCGATTGAGGAGTTATGAAGCCAAATTCGAACATTTGATCGAGTGGAGCTCGAGTCTATATCATGAAGGCTTAGGGAAGGGTATTTTGACCCAATCCGGGCGGGCCCTTGCTGACCCATCCCATCCAGGGTGAGTTTTTAAGTGACTCGTCTCTGAGCGGGGCGGGACGGGTCAAGGTCCACCAATGGGGTGGGTCCAGGCGGGGCGGGGCAACCTAGACGGGTCCAGTTCTGAAAATAAAAATTTGTATGAGATACTCGATTACTCGCACTATATCGCACACCAATTTTATTGAATACCAATATCTCATTTTACTTGTATTTTGTGTTAACAATTTCATTATTTTTAATAATGTTCAAATTTGAGAAAATAAAATGCCCAAACATTATTTTAAAAACTCACAACTACACAAAGTTCTAGAACATTTTCATCATATAAATTAAAAAGAATCCATAATAAATTACATTGAATAATCATTTGACGATAATTTTATTAACTCTCTAGCTATCAATGAAACCCAACTCTGCCTTCCTCTTCGTCGTTAGCTTTCTCGGCCTTTTTATAGTCGTCCCTCTCAGAAAGGTCTCGCTCATTCACTAATTAATCACAACAAGTAACTAATAAATTATTAATCTTTACTCAACTAACTCTAATCACCACCTCTTATATACTGTAATTTGCAGATTATGATCCTGAAATTCAAACTCATGTATCCAAGTGGGACTGCCACTGGCACTGCCCACCTCATCAGCTTTCACACTCCCCAGGGTGCCAAGCTAGCTAGGTAATTCATTTATTTATTTACAAGCAGAAATTAAATTAATTAATTATGTAGCTAATTAATGCACTCCTCCCCTAATAATATTACATTTTTTTTTTTTTTTTTATATTTATTAAAATTTGAGTGAAAAAATAAATCTTCAAACATCAAAATCAAAGTGAAAAGTAAAAAAAAACTTTACATTCAAATACAATTAGTTTATATAAATTCAAATTTAAGCACGGTTATCCATTAAAAATGTAGGACGGGTCATGAGTCGACCCATCAAATGGCAGGGCGGGTCATGGGACGGGGCGGGGCGGGTCGACCCGTCCAATGCCCATCCCTAAAGGCTCGTCGTCGTCCAGCTCAATTCGAAGCATGCAAACCGAATTAGAGTATAGTTTGAGCTCGATTCGACAATGGCGGACACGCGACTCACAAAAAGGGAGGAGACAACGCTCGATAGGCTCGACAGCTTGAGCGATGGCATTCTTCTCCTCATCCTCGCCAATCTCGATACGCAGTATGCAGTCAAGACTTGCGTTCTGTCTCGGCGATGGAGGACCCTCTGGAAATCTCTCCCCAGTATCTCCTTCGTCGATCCACTCCACGAATCGTTAAGATACTCCGAGAAACGGGCGACCGCTTTCTCCGATTTCGTCACCCATGTACTCTTCCGTCGTCACCATTCCGACATTGTGAATTTCAGGCTTCTCCCCCTGTGCCTAATGGAACCCTCCTTTGTGGAGCCATGGCTTGAATATGCGATTAAACATAATGTGAAATTCATCGACTTAGGAGTGAGCAGTTACGAAGATCATAGGGGCATTGTGTTTCCACGTTGCTTGTTTGATTGTTCATCGCTTCAATCTCTTAAATTGCGATATGGGTGCCAGGACTCTATAAGGTGGCCTCCCCATGTCAATTGGCCTGCTCTTAAATCTCTGTATGTGGGGAACTTAAGTCTCGGGAATATCAATTTTGATGGTCGGATCTTCTCTAGCTGCCCGAGTCTTGAAACCCTGAAAATTCAATTCATTCACGCCAGGGTCAGGGGGGACAGCAACGAGAACAAGACGTTTAAAATCCATTCTCAGAGTCTGAGGTCATTGGAGTTGGTCCACATGATTTCTCATGACCACCCTTATCAGTATACCCATATGATTGTAATTGTGGCCCCAAAGCTCACAACATTCCAGTTCAGTGGTGAAAAACCTGTTGTATGTTCTGTAGACGCCCCTTCTCTCGAAAATGTGACTATAAACTTACGTCCTGGGACTGGTTTATATTCTTCATCTCAAGTTTCTTTTGATGAAAATGCTCGCGAGACTATTTTACGTTCAATCAAGATGGTGAATGAGTTCCATTTCTCCAAATCACTGAGTATCGCCTTCGAAACTATTGAGGTATATTTCTCTTACTCTTGCTCATCCCCATTAGTAGCATCAGTTCTGATCAGAGCTTCATGCATGTGGTCAGGTACTATCAGCTCTTCCTGACTTGTTGGAGGTACATATGAGAAAGTTTGGGAACCTTAAGGACTTTAACGTGATCCCACTGAAGCATGGAAAATGTTCTTCAATCTCTCCTCTTATTCTAAGCTTTTTCCCCACAAGTTCTACTGTCTTCAATTTGGATGGTGTGAAACCACATTGTGGTAAGGAAACAAAGTCTTGTGCTCATTCTAGTTCACTGTCTGCTATTGTGGTTCATTTTGTTGCGAAATTGGTCTCACGCAAGCTAGCTGCCCCTTATATTTTTCTTCTCTTTTTTTGTGTGTGTGTGTGTTAATTTTTATCTTATTCTTTTTGCCCTACTAGATTCTTATGTCTAGAGACTCTAGACTTGTATTGGGCATGTTTGGTGTATGTAGCTCAATCAGGAGATGGCTACCCTTCTGGACCCATTACTGACATTTTGTATTGTGCATGCTTCCTAAACCTTGTCTAATTTAAGATAAAAGTTCCGCCTCCTTGTGGTTTATAAGCATGTGAAAGCCTATGAGCTCATCACCACAGACTCATATAACCAGTCCAGTAGCGGATCTAAGGTGTAAAAATTAGGTGAGCGGAATTTTTTATTATCAATAATAGATCATTTTTGATAAACTAAAGCACAATTTTTACATAATATTAATAAGAATTTGATCAAAAGAAATACAAAAGTTGTAAATCAAAACACCATAGGACATACATAAAAGACATTTGTTTCAAAAATCACCCAGCGGGAGCTGGGTGTGCTCCGCTGATGGTCCGCCTCTGAACCAGTCATCTTAAAGTTTTGGCCCTTCACTAGTTCAAGCTCTCCATAAATAGGATGAGATAATGCAGAGAGTGTTCGATATTCTTCTATATAGCTTTGTGAAAACAGAATGGCTGCAACGGCTTGCCATTAATCATTTTAGTACAGCTTTTCACACTTTTTAAAGTGTCCAATAATAATATCATTTGTATGGATAATCACTGTAAATTAGATAAATGCAAAACTTAATGTGAGATGAATGGACCTAGGTCTGAATCTTGATTGTATTACGCTTGTTTGCTCATATAATGGTAATCTAACGGGATTTGTTGAGTAAGTTGGATTGCCTCTCTTGCTTCTTCCAGTTCACTACATGTCCGTATTGTACCTCAAGGTGAGAAGTTTTCTTGTTCTCTTTAGGAAGTGAATTGCTTCTGACTCTTCATCTTGGAGACCTTGTTGCTGGGATCTCGAGAAAGAGATTGAGTTAGCCTTTTAGAGAGCTTTTCATTTAGGATTATTACACTTTTGATGCCTCAATATCACCTCTATTTAACTTTGTTTGGAGGATAATGCACAATGTTGGATATTCTCCTAAATAGCTTTGCATAAACAGAAGGGCTGCCATGCAACAACTTGTCATTATTTACTTTAGTAAAGCTTTTCACACTTTTCAAAATGTCCAATAATAATATCATTCATATGGATAATCACTGTAAATTAGACAAATGCAAAGTCATAATGCACAGTTTGATGTGAATGAATGCACCTAGGTCTGAGTCTTAATATTATTAGACTAGTTTGCTCATTTGAGCACCTGCAATTAATCCAACGAGATCTTGATACTCAAAATCATCTCCATTTACTTGTATTTGGAGGCAATTCTCTATGTGACCGCTTGGGTGTTATGGAGGGGTCAGAATAAGTTTGTGAAGGAAGGTAAGGCGCTGGATTATGCTTGATATTATTTCTGATATCCAAGTGCTGTAGCATCTCTGGATATCTTCGAGGGAACCTGATAAAATTGGTTCTTGGACAGATTGGATTCTACATCCCTTAGGCTGCTAGTTGATGTTGTATAGTTTCATGTATTGTTTGGGAGTTCTTTTGCAGGGGCCCTCTTTTTTTTGGCATTCTGAGGGGATGTTGCATCATTGTACTCTGTATCTGCTGTTCTCTGTATGACTTATGCACCTCCTCTCAAGGCGCTGCTCATTTTTAGGTCTTAATAAAATTATTATCGCAGTTAAAATAAATAAATAATGCTTTGTGCATGAATACTAGAATGAAGCAACAACTTTTTAATCACTTTTCTGCTTCAGATAACAGCAGTTCCTAACGTTTGATCTAAAATTTTTTTTGTGACCATTGATTTTGGCTCATAAATTTTATACTAACAATGGTCACAACAGAAACTTCAAGGATCTCCTTGTAAATAGAAAATATGGTTTTTTTTTTTTTTGATAGATAGAAAATATAGGTCTTATTATCACTTGACTGGCTGGACCTTAATGAAACAACCAAAGGACTGAGGCCCTTTGAATACAAACTTGAAAAGTATGAGGAAAGGGATAGTTCCCTCAGCTATGAGCTGGCTCAAACCCTCATATGTGTGTGCTCAAGCTTGAAGTCAAGAAGAACCTCAGTCATTTCAGTTATTTCCCTTACCTCCTCTGTGAATAACCAAAAACTGGAAGGAGAATGGAATGAGAGGCGAGAGAGAAGAAGAGGAAAGGAAGAAGCAAAGCAATTGGGATCCTCTGTCGAATTAGCCGCCAGCCACTTTCATTTTAGGTAAGGGGTGGAGGTCTCGGTTGTTTCAGTTATTCTCTGCCAATGGTGTTGAATAACTTGAATAATCGGCGAGTTATAAGTTCAGTTGATGATTAGAAGGAATCAAAGGATACTGAACTAGGTTTAAATCATCATGCATTGCATAAACTCATCCACATTATGATTTTCGAGTGTAATCATGTTTTACTTGCTCTGTACTTCTCTTCCGTTTTGATCTGTTATAGAACTCTCTACTTGGTAATTAAATCGGAAAACTCATAGGTAAGGATGAAGGTTGAGGGCTAAGTCCTTCAACCAGGAGCTCACTGAACACCTGGCTACTGGTTCCTTAGCCTTGAGTTACTGGAATGATTAAAACCTGAAATGTTTGTGCTGTTGTGTTGAATTGCTTCCATGTGTTATTGTTTTTCTCATCATGCATCATACTCACCCTGTATCTACTCCCTTACAGATTTAGACGGAGTGGAGGGAGAGTCCTTCTGAGTTTCAGAATAGGACATCTTTCTCTTTAGATAAGTTATTTCTCTTTGGCAGGTGTTCTAAGAAAAGTATACTGTATGTTTCATTTGTGACAAACCCTGAGCGATGTTGCAGGAGTTCTAACTGCTGGTGATCATCATGTGCTCAATTTGAGATACAACTATGCCATGGAGCTTGTGGGATGGGTTTTATCTAGTTTTCCCTGTTTATAGATGAAACCTGTTTAAAACTCTGGCTGTACACAAATAAGGGTTGCTCCTCTAGGGTTCCAAAAAATAGACCTCTATTTTAAAAAACCTTACTTAAAAAGCTTGTGACCTAAGAAATCTTTTATAAAAGGGGAATTTTGGGTTACTAAAGCTTTTGCCTTAGGTACGTGTAGCAAATCAATGCAACTGAAAGCAGACGGTTGTTTCACTTGTATCATCTTCACAGTCTCTTCCAAGTTTTTTCCTTCACCGAGAAATTAAGACCCTTTCTACATTAAACTAGGTGGTTCAAGTATCTGTAATAAGCTGCTGTGTAAGCTACAAAAGCAAGTTAGCTTCCAATCTTCAGTTCTGCTTGTTGGGACTGAAAATATGAAAACTACCATCAATCATAAACATCCAACTGTTGGTGTGAGTGGACACCACCTTCAATCAACCACTTTTTCTAGCTCTGTCATTGTCCTAATAATTGTGTTACTTGTGCTTTACAAGCTGGGCAAGTATGATTTGTCCATTGTTGTTTATGTGATCTAGAGAATAGAAACCACGATTTTCTCTTCAAATGTACTGGCGCTTAAGGGGTGGATTTGTTAGAGGTCTTAATGCAAGCCTTCGTATTATATTGTCTTACACGGAGGAGTTCATATCCATTGGTTTTTTACCTTTTTTTTTACAGGTCAGGCCTCAAATTCGACAGCTAGAGTTTAGGGACTTCCGCTCTGGAACTAATTAAATCAAAATATATTTTGAATATTTTTAAGCTTTGCTTTTACTCTGTCTAATAATTTTCTTTAGATGTGCTAACTTTCCAGTTGTAATTTTTCATTGGTTTTACTTTAAAGTTTTTAATCCGATCCATCCATTGTGGGAATGTATTCTTATTTGAGATGTCCCTGTGTATTTTATTTTTTAGAAATTTTTATTGAGTTATTTTATTCAATATCTTTAAAATTTCATCATATATTACTCCATTTTTTTATCAAAAATATTTGGGAAATGATGTGGGTGCTAATGATGAGGTTATTTTTTACCAAAATTGTTTATTCTCTTAATATTGAATAAAAAAATCATAAATTAAATGTTAAAAGTCAATTATAGTTTTTTTATAAGGATGGATCAAATATAAAGTTAAATCTAAATCTAATCAATGTTAAGAATTAAAAGATATATGGTATGTTTGCGAACAATATTGACATTTAGCCTTAGAAGAGTTAGGTGTGTTTGACAACCCCCTTTTAAAGTAGTTTTTGTATTTTAAAAAGCTATTTATGAGTAATTTTTCATGATTAGTTATAGTTATTTGATTTTGACCACTGAAAAATTATCCAAAAAGTTACAACGATTTAAAACAGTTATCTCAAACGGGATCGTAGAGACGCATAAGAAAATGAAACAAAGAGTAAGAAGCGCTATGAGGGCACCGTCAACATTTTCCTAACTCTTTTTTGGAGCAAACATTTCCTACATATGTAATAATTGTGGTGAAAAAATAAATAAAAAATTAATACATGAAAAAGAAATAAAAGTGCATTTAAGAAGTGTCACAGGTGTGATTTTATGGGAACTTCGGGAAGGCAGGTGCCGCGGCTAGACCTCTATTATTATTGAGTCTGATTGTCATGTGCTGGTCTACCAGCTTAATTCATGGTCCTTTCATGTATAGTTGATGTGAATCGAGTTATGGACCTAAATGCTAATATCTCCAAAGTTAAAGACCTAGGTGCCAAAATAAAAGAAGTTGGAGAAAACAATACGGAGAAGTTTCAAACTAAAGAACAAGCCCAAAAGAGTGGTCCAAATCTTCTCCATCATCATTTGGACCCAAGAAGAGTAAAACACTTTGCAAATCTAGAGGACTCAAGTGACAAGATTAAAGAAGTTGGAGGAGAAATGATAATTTCATCATTTCATACACTTCTACACTTTTCATCTTAATGTCACTTGAATATAATAACTAATGCTACAAATAAATTGGACAATAAATATGATTTAATTTTTTATAATTTTTATTTTAATTTCTTCATACCCTAGATCATTTTTCCTACCTATAAATAAAGGTTGTTTTTACACTTTTGAGGAAACAACATATATGAAATTCACTTTGCAAATTTGAGAGAAAATTCTCTACATTTTGACAACACTTTTCCACTCAACTCTTGTTCAAAGTTTTGATCAAGTTTATCTAAATTCAATGTTGATTTCTCTTTAAGAAATAGGTGTTAGATCAGTATTCATCCACCATTGACAATAATACTCCATTCATTTGAACAAATTCTTTGTTCCGAGAAAGAGTTAATAAAAAATCTATCAAGTTTCAATTCTAGTACAAGAAATATCCTCACTTGTGTTTCTAAATTTCTATTTTTATTTTAAAAAAAAAATTTGATTGTATGAGAGCAATCCGATATAACATCAGTTTTGAGACTCTCTTAAAGGAGGCGTTGGCTTTTAAGTCCACTTTTACTTCTTGCTCTATTGTTTTCATTCCTAGACTTTCTAATGTTGCATCTATCTTATTGCTCACCATGGTCTTTCAACTATTGATCGTGCCTCTTGGATGACTAGTCTCTCAGACTGGTTATGTAATGTTTGATATAATAATATAATAATTTTGCATTGTTAAAAAAAATAAAAATATCCCGAAACATCCGTTAACAATATCAAATGATATTTTAAATCCCAATATTCAAAATGCAAAAACATTCATCGGTACCTTTGTACTAGTTATACTTTAAATCGTACGTTTTTGTTTGGAGTTAATCAAAAAACACAAAAAAAAAGGGTGTCATGTGAGACGCTTGACGGCGATAAGTGAATTGGCAATGCTTTGTATTACCTACTTGCACCAAGCTCCTTCTCACCCGATTTAGTTTGTCAAAGCTTGAGAAAGGCCACAAAACAGGAATGCCAAGATTTGCTCTCCTTCCAATTCGTTTGACGGTCTCACAATATTCGGTCTCTAGATCCTTGCTCCATTCTCTCTTCTACCATCTCCATCCTAAATTTATATGCTAAATAGAGGCATAAAAAAAGCCCTTAAACTTTTAAAATTTTCATGAATTAGCCACTCAACTTTCAAAATTGTATCAATTTAGTCACTAGATGTGAATTCTAATGATTTTTCACACGAAAGAATGGTATAAATTGAGCTAGAAATTCAATATAAAGTGTCTCTAACTGTTTAATTAAAACAAAAACACTTTAAAAGAATACGATCGAGAAAGTCAAACGCAGTTAGGATAAAGGAAAACGACGTAATATTCTCTTAATGTGAGTGCAGTTTTTTAAATCGAACAGTTAGAGATACTTTAGGTTTAACAGTATGCTCAATCCGCAATCAAACGCAATGGTTAAATTGATTTTTTCTTTTAAATTCAATAATTTATTCGACAGGATAAAAAATTTAGTGATCAATTTGTGATAAATTAAAAAATTTAGGGATTTATTTGTGCTTTTTACCATAGTCTACATTGTTTTTAATTAAATTCAACTCGAATTAATATATTTCTAAAGAGTTTTTAAAATCATAGTTATGGAGTAAACATAGAATTACAATTTCTAAGTTAATTTTACAGGTGAAAAGTAAAAAGAAAAATTAAAGACTAAATATTTGCAAAACAGAGTATCAAATCTAGGATAGAGCGAATATTACTGGCACATGTCACTCACCGCTAATCAACATTCTAACAAAATAGTCCGTCTCCGTCCACTTCCCTTCACCGTATGTATCGCGTAAAGCAATAAACGATATATTCCCACACAATTCAACTCATAATCGCCGTGATCTGAAGCTCCTCAATGGCGGGCAACGACTGGATTAACAGCTACTTGGAGGCGATTCTGGATGTAGGTCCTGGACTTGATGATGCTAAATCCTCGCTGCTGCTCCGCGAAAGAGGACGCTTCAGTCCCACTCGCTACTTCGTTGAGGAGGTCATCACCGGCTTCGATGAGACGGATCTCCATCGCTCCTGGGTTCGGGTACTCTTTTTCTGCCACTTGCTTCCTCCCTTCTACTTCTCCCTTTCACAACCAGCGAC
>JBBYHH010446621.1:0-11454 GCA_038382905.1 Daphne laureola
CAGGAAGTAAAACATGTTTGGGTGCCCACAAGAGAAGGTCCTGAGCCACCCGTCACCGCTTCATTTTTTTATCTCTGGCACGCACAAAAACTTGAGTCATCTTTAAGCTCGATCTTCGGCTATTTCTGGAGATTTTGATCTCCAACGATTTCATGAACTCTTCCAGGGTTGAACCAGAAACGGGTAAGTTGGGGAGAGACATCCTCCACGTCTTACCGTCCAAATGCTAGATCTAATTTGGGTTTCTCGCTGACAGGGCAAGGATCGTTGGCGTTGGCGGGGGCAGAGATCGCCGACGTTGTCCAAGGCAGAGCGAAGTGAGAGCCAGAGCTCTGGGTTTCGATGAAGGAGGGGAGCTTCTTGTTTCGAGCATGACGTAGCCGGAATCGACGATCTCGCGGTCGATAGTCGTCGGATCGGCGTTGGAAAGGGAGTGGGTTGTTGATGAATGTAAGATCTGGGTTGCGATGAAGGCAAGATCGATGAACAGGGGTTATTGATCTTTTTTATTTTTTATTTTTAAATTTTTCTTTTGTTGTTGATGAATGATGATAATACAAGTAGAAGAAGAGTTCCATTAATTTATTTTTTTCTGTTGATGATTTGTTTTTTTAAAAGAAGGCAACAAACAATGAAGCTATCAAGGAAACAATGGGGAGTTGTTTTGTATTTTTTTTAATAGTTGGGTTAATTTGTAATTTTTTATAAAAATTAAGGTTAGATAGAATGTTAAAAGTAAAAATTTATAGAGATGTCTTTAATTAAAAAATAACTTTAACATAAATTATAACGGAAGGATATTTTTAGGACAAATTTTGAAGTTTTAAGATTAAAACAGGATAAATTCTTAAAATGAGATCAAAATAGGACACGCATTATAGTTAAGGGATTAAAAATGAATTTTACTCATAAAAAATCCATATAAAAAGAAAAAATCATAGAAGTAATAAAAATAAATAAAATAGGATTTTGTGTGAATTCCATAAATCCAAGATCTAATGTGTAAAATAAAAAAACGTGAAGAGTCCTCTTAATCAATTTAATATCTCATCCGTCCCTTATTAGTTGCATTTCTTTGACTTTTAAAATAGTCTTTGACTTAAATTTTCATAAAGAATAATCTATTAAAATATTTTGAAAATTATATATTTCAAAACTTTAAGAATTCTTCTATATATAGAAATTTTTTAAAGAATTTTCTAACAATTTATTCTTTGTGAAAATTTGAGTCAAAGACAATGTTAAAAGTTAAAGAAGTACAACTAATAAGGAACGGAGTGAGTATTTTGGTATATTAACATATACTCCCTCTGTCCCACGAAGATTGCACCATTTCTTTTGTTGTTTCGTTAAATTGTAGTGTTTGACTCAAAATTTAACTAAGATAAATAATAGAAAAAAATATATACCTAGAAAGATTAGATTGCAAATTATGAGAAATATATGAATCATTTAACTTTACGTGTCTATGAATTTATAAAAATAAATTATAAATTAAATACTATGAAAATAACAAATAAAATGTGCAATCTTCATGGAACGGATGAAGTACATGTATAATTTGTTTAATTTCAATAACAACACCTTAGATTATAAGTTTCACTCCATAATCATAAAAGTTTCATTGTCATTCAATCATTGGTCGAGAAAAAGAAATGTTGGATTTATATATCACATACACAAAATATAAGGTCTATTATACAAAACAAAAAGAAGTTTTGGGTTTTCTTCACAAATAGCTGCAAAGTAAACACATCAGGTTTGTTTGAAATATAGGCACTCATCCAACGGTTTTGGACAATTTTAAGATGATTGGATGGTCCAAACAAAATGCGGGGTTTTTTTTTCTGAAAACACTAAAATAGTTAGAGGACCTATCGCGTATTTTGTGTGGAGATCTCCATCGGACGGTCCTGAATAACTGAAATGTTGATCGGACAACCCAAACAGTCGCCAAAATGACGTCGTATCAGTTTAAGGCGGGGAAAAAAAAAAAAAAAACACGACCAAAACGACGTCGTTTTATCATTTGACTGCACAAAAATGTCAAAATTGAAACTATTCATCTCTATCCCATCAAACTTCCATCTTTAGTACTTCTTCCGTCCCACAAAGATTACAACATTTCTTTATTATTTTCACAGTATTTAATCTACGATTTATTTTTATGAAATCATAGATATGTAAAGTTAAATGATTCTTTTTATAATTTGTAATCTAATCTTTCTAAATATATATATATTTATTTATTTTTTCACTGTTTATCTTAATTAAATTTTGAGTCAAACACTGCAATTTGAAATAGTAAAAAAAATATTGTAATCTTTATGAGACGGTATAGATAAATTAGTTATCTCCAACTATGGATGACACAGGGTTGGAGTAAACCACAATCTGTGGAGATCCGCACCGCATATTGTGGATTTATCTGCGGATAAAATCCGCGGATACGTGAAGATGGATTATTTTCTAATCCGCTAGGGTTTATGAAGGTGGAGGTAGATTTGACTCCTTCGCACCGCGGAGCTCCACCATCCGCAGATTCGCGGATATCTGCAATCCGCTAAGTAATTATCCATACTAATTATACCAAAAATATCTTTAATTAGTTATATTTATCTATATAATCTCTTTAGTATTCTTGACTTTTAACATAAATAAATTGATATGTTTCTAAATGTTAAGATACTATTATGTACTCATTTTTTCTTTAAAAAATTGATGTGTTTTTTTTTAATATCGTGGTAGACTCAACTTTTTATTAGAAATAATTAATTAAAAAAATTCAAAAAAAATATATTTATAAATTATAAACATTGAATTATACTTTACATATAAATTATTTAACCACCTATATTAAAATGTTGAACAAATAAAATCTTAGATTAAATATTGAAAAAAAAACACACTAATTTTTTAGAGACTGAGATAATACATCTCTAATTAATAAATGTGATTATCTTTAAAACTAACAGTTAAAAATTATAAAATATTAATATTAAAATATCCACGGATATTCCGTGAATAATAGAGATGGAGGCAAATTTACTCCATTAAAAAAATACTCATAAACCGCGAAGATTAAATAATCCACGAATGATGAAGATGAATGTAACCCCCATAATCCGTTCCATTGCTATCCCTATACCCAACATTGTTTTCTGACAAGCAATGCTGGAAGCGTGGAACCAATAGCCAAAAAGCAACTACTGGAGACACCCATGCAGCAGAGATAGCCCAGATAAAAGGCACCTTAATATTTAAACTACCCCCTTGAATAACTAATAACACAACCAGAAGTTTGTTTAATGTTTATAAAACCTAATAACACTAGTTAAATAGTAGCCTACGAAATTCTAATGGAGTAGTTCCTAAAGAATTCCAAGAGTTACAAAAATTGTAGGAATCACCAAATAGCACAATATGAGAATAATCCTAAACAATAGCCATTTCCTGTGTACTGAATTCCATGCTCCATGCACACTAAGGTACAGCAACATCACATGTAGATACTAGGTGATGTCTTGAGACTGGATATTCAGTAGTCAACTTCCAGGATCACATGTCCACAGTCATCAGAATTTTACAGCTGCAACAAAATTCCAAGGTTTGCACATAAGCATTAAGAGCGCGATAGTACCCCTTTTGAGCTGTGTACACCAAACATTTTAGAGGTTAGAATGCATGGAAAAAGATGATCAGATGACTGGTTTTATTTCTTCTCACAAGAAAAACGAACAAGGTTACACAAATTTATTTCACCTTGGAATAGTCCCACAACGGCGTGAATCATATTCTACAGCTTGCCTAAGAGCCCTGGCAAAAGCCTTGAAAGTTGCCTCGATTATGTGATGGGAGTTTTTTCCTGCAAGCTATTGTCAACCATTTTGAAATAATGAGTTAAAGGAGATGACACTGGACTGAAGTCTAGAATGAAATATCAAACTACTAAAATCCTGAATATAGCAGACTCCACAGCATTAAGAAACCATAAAAACGGTTAAGTAAACTGCATAAATTTTAGAAAGCTCAATCAGATATCAAGAGTCTGTTTAGTTACCAAAATTTTCATTCCAAAATTTCTTTGTAAATAGTTGGATATAGTAGTTATTAAGGAGAGAAAACCTTGTTTCAAAATTTTGTAAAACTCATATATTAAAATAGAAGACTTTATTTTGAAGTTCTCCATTTTAATACTAGAGTTTTCAAAATTTTGAAAACAAGGTTTTCCATCAATTAATCACTAGTTATACATCCAAATATTTACAAAAAAAAAATTCAAATGAAAATTCTAGAAAATTTTAACTAAACATGCCCCAATTATGGGATGAGAAAACTATTTCTAACATGCCATAGAAATACAAGAAGGAAATCATGGACTATATCAGCTGTCTTCTGTTCATTTTCATTTTAAAGGGAAATTTAGTAACTGAAATGTATGACTTAGTAATGTCTACCTGCCGAATATGCAGTGTCATACCAGAGGTATTCACCAAAGACTGAAAAAAGTGCTCCACCAGCTGTATACAACGTTTCTTAACATCAGTTGGCATATTATTTCTTTTTAAGAAAAAACAACATTTCCTGTAAGGCATGCTCTAAACTGAGCAATCATAGTAGAAAGTTGAAACATGAAAATGCATGCTTGTCGTAGTTACAATGACAGAGAAACTAATTGTTAGCAGAGAGGCAAAGATATATATTACCTGTGTGTCATATGTGCCAACTCTTTCAGTGGGAATTTGCAGATTGTAACCTAGATATGGTCGACCAGATAAATCCTGCAACACCATTCTTATATCAAAGCTATAATTTCACCAACAAGCTAAATATGAAGGTTTTAGTAAAGTGAAAGTACAAATGCAGCAACAACTTGAACATGATTAGTTTCATATCGAATCCATTTAATCCTTTACCCACTCCATAACTAATGAACTAGCTATAAAAAACTTCTGACAAACAAAAAACAAAGAAAAGATAAAAAATGCTGGAGCCTAAATTCTATGATGACCATCTCACCAATGCAACATGTATTAAAGCTTCATCAAGAGGAGCTGAAAAGTCACCAAAACGATTGATTCCTTTTCTATCACTAAGTGCCTGCAATAATGCCTACAAAAGAAGGTTACATTTTCATCTTTTAGAAGTTCAAAGATAGAAGGTTTAATGAGAAACAAGAGATTTGACACAAACTGTTCCAACAGCAAGAGCCACATCCTCATTGGTGTGATGATCATCAATGTGATGATCACCCGTGGCCTTCACATGCACATCCATGAGACCATGCGAGGCAAGTTGCTAACAAGAACAAACAGACCCAATCAATCAGTAAGCAAAACAACAACCACCCAAAGCCCTACCACAAAAGATAAAAAAATAATACATACATCCAACATGTGATCCAGAAACGGAATCCCTGTATTCGACTCAGAAACCCCATCTCCATCCAAATTAATCCGCACCCACACATTTGTTTCTTTGGTTTCCCTCTTAACCTCCCCAATCCGATCTGAAAAGAATGAAGCATCACCAAGAATCCAACATCACCCAACTTCGTGTGTGTTTGGCAACAACTTTTTCAAATAGCTGTTTGGGTTTTGGAAAAGCTATCACCGGTAGCTTTTTAAAGATTAGTTGTAGCTGTTTTGATCTCAATTATTAAAAAATTATACAAAACGCTACAGCTAATTGAAAGAGTTATTTCCCAAACGGTCCTACAAAGATACTGCATACTAAAATCAATCAAAGAAATAGAAGAGAAGACAAACCATAAGCAACGACCTTGTTCTGGGGAAGCGAGGAACAAGAAAGAGGCGGTGTTAAGTCCATCCGTCTGGGCCGAAAAGAGATCGGCGTTGCGAAAGGTCGATGACCAAGAGGAAGAGAAGATCTTGTACCCAGCAGCTGAGCAGAGATTGAGCTTCGTCGGAAATCGAAACCTGAGGGAATTGACGACGAAAGCTGCATTGCTTCTGTGCCACTAAGAACAAAACAGAGCCTAATTCGGAAGACTGAAAACTGACTACAACCGTCCAACGTGCAAATATGAGACTAAATCAACACTAACTTAGTCAACTAGAAACCTAACAAGTAAATCCACGAAACGTGACTATTTTCTTTCTTATACAATCGATTATAGTTTCTGATCATAACCAATTTAAGAAGAAAACACTAGCAAGTTTTACCAGCGGAGGAGTGGCGGCGTGGTCAGTGTGCGGAGGTTTTTTGACGGCGGCGGCGGCGACCCTCCGACGTGGACACAAGGCGGCCTGCTGGCCTGGCGGGGCGGAGTGGAGGCGGACTCGGGTCGGGTGTGGGTGATGATGCGAGGGATGGCAACGAGACGCGAGAAAGAAATGAGATTCAGAGGCGGCAGCCGGCGTGTTGTGTCACTGTGTGAGCCTTGAGGGTGTTTAGTTACTAGTGGGTAAAACACCCACTACTTGAAAAGACAATATTGCCCTAGATATATACTCTCATTGTTCTTTTAGTTGCACAACTTTAACCCGCAAGTAAATTAAAAATATATATTGATTTGAGGGTTAAACAAGTAAAATTTATATATAAGGTAAAAATAATTTTTTTAAATGGAAGGAGAAAATAGGATAATAAAATAAAATTGGTATAAAAAACTAATTTGTTTGCGTAAAAACAACTCTACTAGAAAACAATGTTTGAGATTGCTAATCTCATATCCTCACTAATATGCGATCCTTGCAATTCTCAATGTCGAAAATTACTCCATCTTTTATATTATATATTGTATATTACTAATATATTTATTTTTATCATTCTTATTTTGAATTTATTAGGTTGCTAATTAAATTTGATAGTAGATATTATCATTTATGATATGTAGAGTAGTTTAAATATGGAATTTTACTAACTGAATGTATTGTTATTTTTTTTGTAATCATAATGAATTAAAGTTATGAAAACGAATCCTAGTTTGAAAACTAACTGATTGAAAACAACAAAATTGATAATGAACATTGTTCTAATAAAATTGAAAATTACACTTTGTTCTAATATATTAGAAATTGGACATTATGAATTGATCACAATAATTATCGAAATTGGACATTCCTCCAATAAAGTTAGAAATTAAAAATTACTCCAACAAATTTGGAGATTGTACATTATTCTAAGAGATTGAAAATTTAATATTATCAATTAATCACAACAAAATTAAAAATTTCTTATATTTCTATTGAACGTGTAATTAGACTATAATGGCTGAATTGTTTGCGTAAAAATAATAGATAGAACAAATAAATTAATTGAATGACAGACTTGAGATAAAATGTGAAGTTTAGAGACTTACATAGGATAAAAACCGCTCCGGATGCAAAAAAAATCACTTAACTAGGTCGAAAAGTGCGATCTACCCACTGATCTTTGCATCTGCCTATTTTAACTACTCATCTCTATTTACTTAGTGCAAATTAAAGACTTTCGATCAAAAAATATGCAATACAAATACTGGAGGAGCTAACAGAAGAAATATTCCGCTAAATATGAGAATATTCCATTAAATACTGGAGGTGCAAATTAAAGACTTGTCACGTCTGCACGTACGACGGCGGTGCCACCGTGCTCTGTTACTCCTGTGGCCGAGATTGACATTTTTCGATGACGAAACGGGTTAGTGGTGGTGCTCCAGAGGTCGATGAAGGCAATGGTTGTGCTGGAAGCAGCGAACCGTCGACGTCCCAACCGATCCAAGCGCGACGCTCTGCCACCTCCGGCTCTGTTCCGACTCTCCCCCAGGCCAGCCGAGGTTCCAATCAATTGCTTCAGAATCACCAAGACATTTCTCGTCCACCTCGTCTCGTTCTCTTCCAGAATCGCCGCTGGAAGATGACGGATTGGCGACGACTCGGCCAGTGGACCTGTTAGCCCGATTCTTGTTCAAAACAATTGTCCACATCAGCAAAAGTGGGTGCTACATTAGCTCCAGACCAACAAAAGTTGATCCCACATCACATATAACGGTTGAGTTGGACGACTTAACATTGAGTATTAAATTTACAATAACGGAACAAACATGAGTGGATAAAACAGGCTAATGAAAAGAAGAGTGGACAATTTTCAATTTTCAACTTAATTAAGTGGCTTTTTTGCACATGCAGGCAATAAAAACTTAAAACGGACCATGCTCCGATACCCATTCAGTTTGGTGGGTACCGGTACCAACCGTTTAAAAAATAAGCGTATTGATATTTTATTTTCCTAAAAACAAGTTTTATGATGAGTTTACTATGTTTAGAGTTATTATAACCAATTTTGATTAGCAAATCTTGTGAAAAAATGAAGTAATTAGATTGTTTTAGCTTATCGGCAAAATCGGCGACAATCGCCAGTTTATCAATCACCAATTCTACCGATGTATAAAAAAACATAATTACATCATTTTTAATCTGAAATTGTAATTAGAAAAAGCTTATAATAATTAAATAAATAGTAAATTAGTCACAAAACTCTTTTTTATATAAATAAAATATTTTCATTTTTTAAGCTCGTGGGTACCAGTACTCACAATTGTCGAGTGGGTACCGTAGAATTTCCTCTTATTTATTGAACAAGGCATGACGTGTTTGTTGTCCTTATGAAAATCGCCAGGAATTCCCAACATAGAGAAACATGACCGTCAAAGCCTATGGTGATTCTCTTTGTCACACGCATATTTGATCATAACTCTACAAGCCATAAACATATTCCATACCTCTTAATTTCTTGCTGTACAAACAAATGGCTTCCAAATTAGCTCTGATGTTTCTCCTGGCAGTTGTCTATGTCTCTCTTGTTACCATCATCGACCGCCCTTCTACTACCTTTCAAGTAGCTAGGGAAAGGAAGGTGCCGGATTTACGGGCAAGTTTGATTCAAACCAATACCGGAAGCTCATTTAAAGGTAGTGGTAGATATATTGGTATCTTATATGATGGCAGTTCGACACCCGCCATCTTTGCTATACCACTAAATTACCGATGAGCTTTCGGTAATATTTTGAACTTTTGATATAACTAAGGTCATATGTAGCTACAAGTTTTATTGACAGTATTGCCGGAACTCCTTTCTTATCTAAGTATTTTTTTTTTAAAGCAACTATTAATTTTATTTATGTAAAAATATTTATAAATTTTAATTCATCAGATTTTATTCGAGAAGAATCAGACTAATCATCTTTCTTATCAAATCTCATCATGAAGAATCAGACTAATCATATTTCATTTATCAATTTAACAGGTGGAAGCCGAACTCCCAGGAACTGTGGCTGAGAAAAGAGAAGCCGTTCAGTTTCGTAGCCATGGGCATAACAATGCAAAGATCGACAGCAATAATGTTCTTG
Source organism: Daphne laureola (assembly GCA_038382905.1). Classification (NCBI taxonomy): domain Eukaryota; kingdom Viridiplantae; phylum Streptophyta; class Magnoliopsida; order Malvales; family Thymelaeaceae; genus Daphne; species Daphne laureola. The sequence continues at coordinate 9,353 of JBBYHH010446621.1, forward strand.
GTGAAGATGTAACCAAATCCACAGGGACATTTATAAGTCAGGCAAACATAGATAACATAGACCACACTAACGCCAATACGAATCATTATCCCCGTACGTTCTTCTTCATATTGTTTCTTTTCTAGTTAGTTTGTGTAGTAGTGTGATTATGTTGCTAATATATGTTGTGCTGTGTAAACAGCCTGTGACGTGGCGTGCTTGAGAGGAACCGTTGACTTTTCTGATTGTACCTGCAAGCCCATCTGAAGTTTGTATGGTGATATGGTTTTTGCATTCAGTTTCAATCGTCTCTTGATTATCAGAGCAATCGTCAAGAATCTGCTTTTGACAGATACTTTGGAAGCTGCAGTTCTTATCCTTTCTGGTTTTTACCTTCTCTTTCCCCTTAGTTCTAGGTCATTCTAATATACATTATCCATTCCATGCAGGACTCGTTATAGAGACCAAAGTGTGACAATGATAGAGTTTAAACCCTTATCTATTTTTTGACAATAACACATTTTAAGATATCAATATGTATCATTGACACATTTTAGATCCAAAAAGAGTCTTGTGAGTCCTGCACGAACCCAGTACTGTATATTAGAAATTCCTCTTAGTTCTTAGGAAAAATCATGATGTTTTAATCAAATAATCTTACATACACATGTATGTATGTACCAAGTTGTTTAAGTACTAGCAGAAGTAACTGAAATTTACACCTACCAAAGCATATATAAATAGAAATGTTTGGATATTTAACCTCAGGTAAGAATAGATCAGTGGACATGCCCAAGTAGAAAAGGTGAAGTTTTTATGGACTACACACTACAGCTATCTTGCTGAGTTTCCTGTGTTTTTTTTTCCCCCCTTGTTGGGGAAAAATTGTATTTATGCTTACTGCACAATCCAGCTGATACTTTGGTTAAACACCTAAGCTTGTGATTCTAAGCACCGTTACACAGAAGCAAGATGATCAAGCAAGTGCCAAGTCTAAGAATGATCTGCCTTAACAGATTCATATACCCAGAGAGAGCCCTTACCACTAATGACCAGCTAAACATTGCACATACATCCTGATATGCAGCTACCATTTGCTTCCATAAGGCTTACTAGTGCAACAAATTAAACTCCAGAGGGTATGAGATAAGCTCCTTGAGGCATTTGGTTTCTCCATAAAGCACTCCTGCATTCGAAGCAAAGTCTTTTAGAGGTACAATTCATTGCTGCATATACATATTACTGCAACAAAGTGCACCAGTACTGTTCCCACAAAATCCATAACTACTAGCATATTATAGGAAAATCATTAAATGATCTTGACTCTATGGACAGTAGCTCGAATAACATCTAAGGTATAGGTTCTGATGCGCCCATCTCAATTATGTTACTCCATCCGTCCCAAATGCAGTGTCTAACATAAAAAAAAAATTGTCCAAAATGAAATAGTCTCTTTTCCACTTTTGTTTTACTTAGTCCACTTTTGCCCTTACAAATGCACCCACTTAAAAGGTCCGTTCGCAATATCAGGCTTTGAACAAAACCCTGATATTGAGGTAAATGTTAAACTCACACAATCACCCTCATTTTTGTAAAAATTGAGAAATTCTCCCAACATTTTAGAACTCTGCCATTCCCCCGACCCTCCTCTCCTGTTTTCTTCTCTTCACTACCATTGACCTGCAAGCATCTAATCTAATTACCACCATTAATCGTGGATTAATGTCCAAACCAACTCGATTACACAAACATGACATGAAGTTTGGATCATCTCCACACTAGCGCCTTCTTCTTCTGATCGAATTGAATTGAATCCCTAACCAACCAACCAGATCTAAACATGCCGCCGCCGTCTTCCTCCCCCTCTTCCTCCTCCCTCTCGCCGTCACTTCCGCCCCGATTATCGGCCTCGACTCATTCTTAACCCATCAATCCCGGATCGATCCACTTTCCACCAACGACTCCTTCCTCTCTCTCCCATCCTCTCTCAGAAAATCACTCTCTTCCTCCTCCGCCGCCCAAACGCCTCCCCACATTCCGGCTTTAATCTCTTCCCTTCTCTCCCTCTCCCCTTCCTCTCCGCGTCCATGTCCACCTCGTCGGCCCTTCCTTCGCCGCCGACA
>JBBYHH010446732.1:0-11453 GCA_038382905.1 Daphne laureola
CATTTTAACCGGAATTTCCGTTAAGTTTTAACGGTGTTAAATCACAGGTATAGATTTGCAACGTACTGATACTTTAGTTATTTTTGCAGCAAAATTTTATTCGGGTATAGATTTGCAACACGAGTTATAGTTTAGGTATAGATGTTACAATTTACTCAATAATATCAATTTAATTATTGAGTCTGAATTCTGATGATTTTTTACTCAGAATAACAACACGGATTGAGTAACAAGTTCAACATAAAATGTCTCTAAGTATCCAATTAAAAAAAACACGTTAAAAGAATATTATCGAGAAAGTCAAACGTGATTAGGGTAAAAGAAAATGATGTAATATTATCTTAAGGTGTATGTATGTTTTTTAAATCGAATAGTTAGAGACACTTTATGTTTAATTTTATGTTCAATCCGTGTCGTTTTTTCATCTAAAACATCATCTAAAATGAAATGCAATGACTAAACTGATACAATTTTAAACGTTTAGTGATTTATTCAACTGAATTAAATTCTGTACTCGATTTATGAAAAACTAAAAATTTCAAAGGTTCATTTGTGTTTTTTTGGCAAATACCACCACCCAATTTATCAACCGCGGTCGAAGCATCACGCAAAGAGGAGCTACCGGTTCCACGTGTCCATTGACCACCGTCAAGTGGTGGCTTTCGACGAGCCAACCACTCACATGTCTCGCTGACACCTCATCATGTGTTTTTGAGACCCCACACATGCCGTTGCCATAAATATACTCGCATGTAGTATAATAAAAAGCTTGTACAAAGTAGAATTACTTGATAAATATTCGTGTACACGCGATATTGATACCACCTACCATACAACTTAGGTCTCTAATAATAATATTAGTAGAGAATAAGGTTTATATTTTAAATTGAAGATTTTTACTCAAATAATTACTAAGACAGGAAAAAGTTCAAATAGAAAATATATGTTTAAAAATTATGATAAATATATGAATTATTAGCTTTAGATATCTCAAAATCATTGGAAAAAATCAAAGATATAATGTTAAACAACAAAAATAAAAGACGTGATTTTTATGTGATGAATGGAATACTATTTAGGGTTAAAAAAATTAATTAGAACATCTCCAACAGTTTTTTTATTTTCTTGATATGCTCATTTTTTGAGAATTTTGAATAATTTTTTGGTCCAACAGTTTTCCCATCTCATTCTCCAAAATTGAGAATGAGAGAAAAAAAATGGGGAGCTCTCTCCAAATTTTGGAGTGGCTCCCAAAATCCACTTTTTCTAAGCTCTCTCATCTTCCTAAATTAATTATTACTAGTTTAAACATCTCTCATTTTTTCTCTCTCTGATCTCTCGAAATAATTTATTAATTATTAATAAAAAATATAGAATATTTTATTATTGTAATAAATACATATTTTATTTTAAATGGAAAAGCTGTTGGAATTTGATCAATTTATTTTTCTAAAAATATAATTTTTTACTCTTTATTTTAGAGAAATTTTTAAAAAAATTGTTGGAGATGCTGTTAGAACTTTGTTCCCCGGATGTTGAGGGAGTAAAATGAGATGTTGAGGGAGTAAAATGAGATGTATTTAATTTTGATTTGATGTTTAAGAAAATTTGAAATAAAATGTTGAAGTGACTGAATTTTTATAATTTATTAATATTTTTCTGGCTCAAAGAACATGACTTAGAAAAAGTTCACATATTTCGTTTCTCAACATTAAATCTATCATTTTTTTAACTTCAAATTTTGATAGAAAAACAAAAAAGATAAACTTAACACGACATAAGAGTCCTAAAAGTAGTGTAACACATGGCTATGCTAGGGTTTCTAGAAGCTTTGAGTGCCGGTGGCGCTGGTCTGCTGGGATGTCTCCTCCTCCACCGGTGTCAGGCTTGGTCTTCTTTGTGGGTTGCTCCCTCCGGAATTGTTTGCATGGACTCAGAGTTGCGGATTGGCCGTTGCTACGGTAGCGAGAAGGTCAAGTTTTTGTTTGGAGGGAACTCGATCGTGGCTCATGGTGGCTCTTCAATCCGAATGTGGTTGAAGTAAGGTGGCTCGGGGGGCGACCGTGATGGTAGACGAGAGGAGGATAGAGAGGCCGCACCGGTTGCGCCACTGTTGGTTGCGGGCTCTAGCGACAATCGACATCTTGTCAGTTTGGCGGGGGCGGTTGCTGCAATGTCGTTGGTCGTGGGGCTTGGCCTGTTTCTCGAGGCATTGGGTGGTGGCTTTCGCCGGTCTTGGGGGTGGGCCTTGCGGTCTTCCCGACTATTGGATTTGGTATGTGTTGTGACATGCGCTGGTGCTCTGGTAGTGTTTGGCAGCAATGTTGCTAATATCCGTAGACAGGATAATGATCACTTAAAGGATAAGGGTAATGTTGAATTCCATGGTTCTGCAGGTGTGTTGATAATCGATCGACGGAATCTGTCAGGTATTTGTATTCTGGATCGATCTTTGCAAGTATAGTGGGCGGAGAAAAACTGTTTTCATGGTATGGTGATAACCAAATATTTAGTCTTCGATATGGGAACAACGAGGGTGGGGTTGGTTTTTGTCCAGCCTCGATCATGATCATGATTTTCTGGCATCGGGGTTGGTTGGGTATAAAGTCGGTATGACTTTCCCTGTGGTGCTTACGGCTCAAATTCTTGTTGTGTCTATTTATGAACTTCGGTCAACCTAGGTTTTCTTCGGCTTCATGTTATTTGGTTTTGTCTAGTCGGTGTCAGTCTTATTGAGCCGTTGCTTCTGCTATTTAGGCTTGGCTTCTGTTTTTCCTACTAATGCACTGTCGTGATGCACGAAACTATTTTGCTCGATTGAAACATGTTAGAGGTATCAGTAGTCAGATTTATACTCCCTCCGTCCCATGAAAATTGTTCATTTTCTTTACTGTTTTCACAGTATTTAATCTATGATTTATTTTTATGAATTCATAGACATGTAAAGTTAAATGATCCATATGTTTCTTATAATTTACAATCTAAACTTTCTAGATATATTTTATTTTATTTTTTTCCACTGTTTATCTTAATTAAATTTTGAGTCAAAACATTGCAACTTGAAACAAAAAAAAAAATGAAACAATCTTCGTGGAACGAAGGGAGTATGAGTTATCTGTCATGACGTGTATGGTTCTATATGACCTTTTTAGGCGAAGTATAGATTACGGGTGTTTGGGTCCTGGTGTTGGTGGTATCCACTGGTTTATTAGTCGTCTTGTATTTATCTTTAGGACCATATGGCTTGCTTTTGTTTTGCCATTAAGGTTATTGTTCTCTGGCTTGTTTGTTACTTCTCATATTAATAAAATGAGTTTTTATTTCTGAAAAAACTTACACAATATGAAAAGTTAAACATGATAGTTTCACTTAGACGGATGGGGTGATTTTTCACGTTAGAAGTTTTAAAGAAGTGAAATTACAATAATTGCTTAGAAAAGTTATCAAGTTTTTTTTTTTTTTTTGAAAGATAATGCTATTCATTCGATATTATACGCTTAATGTCGACAAAAAACTAACCAAACAAAACCCTGAGAAAATTAATTGGCTCTAAGCAATAGCGAGTTGAACATAAACTAGATGCCAAACTACTAGATAACCTAAGACGTGCAAAACAAAACCAAACATGCGCAAAATAAAGCGTCCGGCCAGAATAAAAGGAGCATAGAAAGTAAAATTAACAGTAAGGAGGTTGAGAAATGACATGAGGCAGGAAGATGAAGTGCAACTCTTGAACTCCCAATGAAATGCCTTGAGGCTTGAAACATGTATTTGACCGTAACATATTCAATCAGAACAATGGCAACCAACCTCCACTAGTGTCGCATCAAGCGAGTATGTATCTGCTTGGACCCTGCAAAAATCCTTGTACGGGAAAGCTTGAACTAGTGCCACACCTGCACACAAATGACCCTAACCAACACCCAGATTGTTCTTGAAACCTTTCTACCCAAGTCAATTCAAAGAAAAGAGCGAACAAGGGAGACTTTGAACCTCATTCGCCAAAACGTATCGAGTCACTGCACCAGACAGGGAGAGCTCTTGCTCGGCCCTGCCGGTCCCAAATCCTGCTCATTTTCTACCAAACCTAGACATGCTAGTCTCGTTCCTCCTCTAATGCCCTCTCCTTGATGTGTCAGCTTCAGAAGAACCTATGAACCCTTTACTTCATGCTTCAGAAGGACCCAGATTGTACTACCCAATCTCCTCCACGATGGGTCACCATGAAAACCAGACCAAGACGAGGAACTTGTCGGACCAGTCCCTCCAACAGACAAAATTGTGCCCATTTTAGGCCAGAACTAGAAAAAATGATGGACGGGTGGCAGGTTAGCCGATGTGTCGTAGAAAAATAAAGTCTGGCGGCCAAACAGGTGTCCCGCAGCCCATTGGACCACCGAGAGCGACTGGTAGCTTGCGGGCGCGACCGGACAAGGCCCTGGACTTCCTAATACGGAAGCGATTCAGTGATGTGAACGCCCAAAATCAATAACCAAGCATGACTCGGATTCACACGCACCGTCGAAGACACGAACTAGGGCTTTTCGAGCCGACCCGGCAGGGCATAGGGAACCATAGCGAAGGCATAGAAAGCGCACAGCGATGACGCTCGTGGGTGACTCCAGAGTAAGAGGAGAGGGCCTCAAGCATCCTGAGTTTGACAATTGTCGACACCAACGCCTTGAACCAATAAGAAAGAAGATCGACAGTGCCTTGGCCCTAGGGTTTTGTATCGTACTATGTATGGGAAAAATTATCAACTTTTAGTGTAAAACTTAAACATTTTTCTCAAACAAAACATCAAAGGAAAATACGATATTTAATTCATATAAGGTACTCGAGTTATTGAAGATTTGGTACATTAACATGATACAACACAAACGAAGACCATAGAAAAATTAGTAGCTATAGACTGCACATATGCGCAGTTTATATGCATAAGATATAATAAAAATTACATTGTCATTGTGTCTTCCGTTGGCGCCTTCCACCGCTGAATCTTCTTCAACCTTCATCACCATCTACAATCTTCATCTCATCTTGCCCTGCCAGATCTTTACCATAGCCACATTTCTCATTTCCGATGATAGCATTTAGCTCCAGTTAAGAAAATATAGATTCGTGCATCTCTGCCATAACCGTAATACTTATGATGACTTTATATCGCCTTACAAATCATCACCTCGACCACTCTTGTCATTTCTCATCAACAAGATTCAGTTCTAACTAAAAAACAATAAGAATCACATGGATTCATGTTGTCCGGCTGTCATCACCACCACCAACATGATTCTGGCCACACTATAATTCTAGCGATATTGATGTTGATTAAGCACAACGTCGATGCTGATCAGATGTAAGGAGATATTGATCACCATATAGATCAATATTTATTCTGGAAATATAGTTCAAGAGAAGCCATTATGCTTATCAACATTCATAATGTTGATCAAACATGACAATGATGCTGATCAAGTGTAAAAAGATGTTGGTCACCATGTAGATCAACATTTATTCTTGCGATGTTGTTTAAGAGAAGTCATGATGCTGGTCAACATTCATAATGTTGATCAAACACGACAACGATGTGGATCAGCTGTAAGAAGATGTTGATCATCATGTGGATCAATATTTATTATGACGATGTTGTTCAAGAGAAGCCATGATGCTGATCAACATTCATAATGTTGATCAAGCACGACAAATATATTGATCAGGTGTAAGGAAATGTTGATCACCATGTAAATCAATATTTGTTATGGCGATGTTGTTCAAGAGAAGTCATGATGTTGATCATCAATCATAATGTTGATAAGAACGACAACGATGTTGATCAGGTGTAAGGAGATGTTATCACAATTAATGTAAATCAACATTTATTCTGGCGATGTTGATCAAGACATGTCATCATGCTGATCAATATTTAAGCACGACAATGTCACTGAGCAGGTGTAAGAAGATGTTGATCACCATGCAGATCAACATTTATTCTGATGATGTTGATCGAGACAAGTCATTATGGTGATCAACATTTAGTGTTGATCAAGTAGCAACGTTGCTGATCAGTTGTTGATCACTGTGCAGATAAATATTTATTTTGACAATGTTGATTAAGACAAGTCATGATGTTGATCAACAATTAATATTGATCAAACACAATAACATTGGTAATCACAAATCGTACTACATGCGCGACCTATCATGGGCTAGAAAAATACATTATATATTGTTTTCATTTACTTCATTATGATCCCAAGTTTACATATTAATTACTTCCATCAAAACGTGTGAGATTGTGGTGTTAAAAATTAGGAAAATTATCATTTAATCCTTTAAGGTTTGGTGTAATCGTCAGTTTATTCCCGTATTTCCTAAATTCTCAAAAAATTTCATGAGATTCGAGAAAACCTACAAAAACCTTGATTTGACAGTTAACTTAATGCATTGACTCTTAAACTTTTTGGAATAATACTTTAATTAAACCCTTAATGTTTAAAATCTAACAAACTTATCCTAAGAATTTTCCATTTAACAAATTTACCTCATCACAATCCTTCCCACCCTCATCGACAAGCATGTTGCCAATGCAGTATTTGCAATTTTTGAAAATCGGAAACCTTTAGATGATAGTTAAAATGGAAGAAAAAAAAAACTTTCCATGTGTCCAGCCGATTATTCAAGTATTTCAATTCACATGTAAAATTATAGAACTAGCTTTCGTTATCACAAAATGGCTTGGAAAAATTATTTTTTGTGGATGAAAAATTCAACACATCAACTTTATATAGAAAGTGTAAGAAATATTTTTACTGAGTTTTTTAGCCATAAAATGATGAAGAGGACTTTGAATTAACCTCATTTGACACTCCATCGCCCAACAATTGATACTCATTAGGGGATTTCGAACTTAAAAAATGGAAAGAGTAGAAATTGGTGAATTTATGACTAATTTACAAATGAATTCTTTTTTGAATTTATCATAAAAAATGAGATTATAGGTTTGAGTGGATGGTGAAAAAATATAAAAATTGGTGGTGAAACTTAACACTTTTACTCAAAAGTATTATTTACAATATAGTCCTCCAACTTAAAAAAAAATTATAAAATGGTCTTCCAACTTTTTAAAAAATTACAAAATGGTCCTCCAACTTTAAAAAAAATACAAATTGGTCCTCAAACATTTCAAAAATTTACATTTTGATCCAAAATTATTTACATTTTGGTCCCTGAACTTTATAAAAAAATAAAAAAAATGATCAGAATTTTAAAAAGTTATACTTTAGTTACTGTAGTAGAGTGGTGAGATTCACAATAATTCACGATGAAAATAGAAACTCACCTTTGAGTTTTTCACCTCAGGTCCGAAAAACTTGATGTAAAAAATGATAAAATTCACTGATGAAAAAATTAAGGTGAAAAATGGTAAAATTCACCTCATTTTTTATATGTTTGAAACCCCCTATTATTATTACTAAGCCTACGAGGGCGAAGCGAGCAAATAAGTTAGGGGATGGCAAGAGATACATATCAAACAGATTATTTTACTCGGTAGCTATATGTATATCAAAAGTACTCAAAATATGTCCCGAGTATCCAGTCTAGTGACTAAACTCCTAGAACATGCGATACTGATTTTATGTTCAAGTCTCCACTATTCTCAATCTCATATATCCTATGTATATAAAAAAAAGTACTATGATGATGGAGGGGCAGCAAGGCCGTGTTGGATTTAACTCAAATTATAAAAAATTAAAAGTAGAGGACTAAATGTGTCATTTGTCCCAAGATGAATATGTTGCTTAATTCGCAAGCAATAGTAGCAAAAGTGAAGCAGAGTCATAGTAGGATTCGTACTCTGTTTTGTTTCCTAGACATAATAGGTTTAGGCATTAGGTTTATTGTTTTGTTAGTATATATATGTGTTGTACGTTAAAGTGCAGTGGGGTGAAAAAGTGTGTTGAGTTTGGCTAATACTAGAGCCGTATAAGTTATGTGAGTTTTGTGAGAGTTGAGAAAATTGATGCATGTAATTGTTGATTGATATTAATAATAGAAAAAATCTATGAAATTATTACGATGAAAATATTATGTTATTATTTGCTCGCGTTCTAAAAACACAACATGCCGAAGGAGGATAGGTACCAGCCTGCCGAACGATGGAGGCAGGACTCGCAGGAGGATGATGGTTAAGTTAACATAGGGATTCTCAAAAGTTAACAAGTGGGCCGAGTGGAAGTTCAGGATTGAAAGCTTTTTTACTCCGTATTAAACAAGAGTCATGATGTTTAAATTAATTGTGTTGCTGAGTTTTAATTTAATTCTATACTGAGTTTTTTTGTTGGTTGGCCCGGATATATGGCCACATATGGTAGAGGTAAGTAGGCTGCAGGCTTTTTAATGAGCGAGCTTTTATTTTCTAGGTGTTATATTTTACATTTAGATTAATTTTAAATTCATATTTAAGTTGTATATAAAATAGAGAGTAGATAAGTATGTTAAATTAACAATAATATCGTTAATTATACTAATTGTATTTACCAATACTTTTACAGAAATCACAGGCCGGCAACCGCTCGCCCCTGTCCCCAAGTAGCTTCGCTCCTGAGCCCACTAGCCTCAAAATTGAATTTTGAATAAGTATTAATGGAATATGAAACACTTCCAACATCATAACTCTCTATATTCCCCAAGCGTCAGAAAAATCGCCTCAACGAAGGAGATCATTGTTGTAAGTGATGAAACTTGTAATTATATTGTGTCCTAGACTTACATATAATGGTCATATTTATACACACTTCTAGGATTTATGAAAGACAAATAGAGAAAATCAAGAACATGTACAAGGTAAATAAGAACAATATAATCAAGTGAGAATAATTGCTAGAAGGCAAGCAATTATGTCTTTCCATTAACACCTTCCCTCAAACTCAAGTGGGTGTTGTAGATATCAACTTGAGTTTGGATACGAGTTCTGGAAAACGTCCAGGAAGTTGTGTCTTTTTGAAGATGTCGGCGGTTTGGTTCTTTGAAGACACTGATACTAACTTGAGTTTGGATACGAGTTCCACGGATGATATGTTGGCGGATGAAGTGACAGTCACTTTCAATGTGTTTGGTACGTTCATGGAAAATATCATTATGAGCGATTTGAATAACACTCCTATTATCACAGTGAAGAGGTGTTGCAGACCAATGCATCCATATCTTCTAGTAACCAACGATGCCAAATGAGTTTGGATGTAGTGTCTGCAAGGGCTCGATATTCAGCTTCTGTGCTAGAACGAGCGACAACACTATGCTTTCTACTATGGCATGAGATTATAGAATCACCCAAGAAAAAAAAGTTTCCAGTGGTGGAGCGTCGATCTATAGGATCACCAGCCCAATCCGCATCTGAGTATCCAGATAATTCCAAGAAAGATTGTGATGAAAAGTGTAAACCATGGAAAATGGTGCCTTTTATATATCTCAGTATTCGAAGAACAACTGAGTAGTGTGTTGACCAAGGTGCGGCCTTAAATTGAGTAACCATATGCACAACGTGAACAATATCTGGACGAGTCACAGTAAGATAAACCAAGCTCCAAAAAAGTTGGCGGTACAAGGTAGCCTCAGGTAATGGAGTAGCGTCCACTGGAGTGAGTCTCACATTTGGTTCCAATGGAGTTGAAGCGATTTTATTATATGTAAGTCCAACTCGAGTAAGTAGCTCTGAAGCGTACTTAGCCTGAGATAGATAATAACCATTTGTACCAGATGAAACCTCCAAACCCAAGAAATACCCAAGTGAACCAATATCCTTCAATTCAAATCGTTCACTCAAATATTGTTTTAATTCAGAGATACCAAGGTTGTCATTTCCTGTGATTATTATATCATCAACATAAAGAATAAGAAGAGTGATACGATGCTCAGTGTGTCGAACAAATAGAGCTGAGTCATGTGAGCTAGACTGGAAGCCAAAATGAGTAACAACTGAACTGAATTTTGCAAACCATGCTCAGGGAGCTTGCTTGAGTCCATACAAGGCTCGTCGAATCTTGCAAACCTTGTTAGGATGATGAGAATAACCTGGTGGTGACTTCATATAAACTTCTTTCTCGAGATCACCATTAAGAAAATCATTTTTAACGTCCATTTGAAGAAAATGCCAATGTTTTGCAGTAGCAATAGCTACGAGACTCCGAACAAACATCAACCAAGCAACAAGAGAAAATGTCTCTTCATAATCAATGCCATACTCTTGGGTATATCTTTTTGACACCAAAAGAGCTTTATATCGTTCAACCGAACCATTGGAATGAGTTTTGATTTTGAAGATGCATTTGCATCCAACTAGAGTTTTATCTAAAGGACGATCAACCAAATCCCATGTGTGAGTTCTCTCTAAGGCCTAGTTCATCCTCCATAGCTTGCTGCCAAAGAGGGTCAGTACTAGCCTCATGATAAGAGGTCGGCTCATACAGGTTAGCAATGGCAGAAAAACAGTGATAGTCATTAAGGTGACTAGGGATTTTCCTTACCCGAGTGGAATGTCTAGGAGATGGGGGTGCTGATGCAGGTTTAGTGTCTATAGATGTGGAAGTAGATTCATCAGAAACAAGCACAGAGGGAGGTGGAGAGTCATCGAGCTTCTCCAAGGTTTCATTAGGGGAAATAAATCAACTAAAGGGTCTGTAAAGAGAGGTGGTTCAATAGTGGGGATTGACCGAAAATTTGACAAATAGGAGAATGTGGTAGTTTCCCAAAAGGTGACATGACATGATATTCGAAGACAACTTGAGATAAGGTCCCAACACCTATAGCCTTTACGCTCAGAACTATACCCCAGAAAACAACAAAGATGAGCACGAGGCTCTAGTTTGGTATGCTCATGAGATTATAATAAAACAAAACAAACACAACCAAAAGGTTTACATGCAGAATAATTTGGACTTTTACCGAACAATCTTTCAAAAGGGGATTGATTATCCAAGATAAGTGTAGGAAGATGATGATAGCATAGACTGCAGTGAGGGTAGCCTCACCCAAATTTTATTCTGGACAAGCAGAAGAAATGAGAAAGGCTCGAACTGTGTCTAAGATATCACGATGCTTGCGTTCAACCCTTCCATTTTGTTGTGAGATTGAGGGACAAGATCTTTGGATATCAGTACCATGTTGATTGGTGAACTGTAGAAGAGAAGAGTCATGTTAATCCATGGCATTATCAGTTCAAAAGATTTTAATAGTATGGTCAAAGTGAGTTTTTATCATGGTGGCAAAAGTAACATAAATTTGGAGTAACTCAGACCTGTTCTTCAGAAAATAAATCCAAGTGAACCGAGAATAGTCATCAATAAAAATGACAAAGTAATGATAACCATTCATAGACAGGGTGGGAGCAGGTCCCCAAATATCATAGTGAATGAGAGCAAATGGGGTATCAGACATAGATTCACTGGTGGTAAAAG
>JBBYHH010446842.1:0-19899 GCA_038382905.1 Daphne laureola
GTGAAAGAAGCTCCAGCACCATTATCTGATACCTGCAAAGGGGTGCTGTATTTATGGCCTCATCCAAAAAAAATCACATGATTTTCTTATGAAACTCGGGACTGGGACTGCGAAACAAGGGAAGGAAGCAAACATGCATCTTAAGATCTGCAGAGCAGTGCTCATATGTTAGTTTCATCATGACTGGCCACTGACGTAGTGATTTAGGAGAGAAATTTGGTTAGTCAAACCCTTCTGTTTTCAACTAAGTTTCTGTTGCTTTAGTCATTTTGTTTCATACTTCAGCACTAGCTATTCGATGAGCCATATTTAATGCTTGGACAAAACATGTTTGTTATTTCAGCTTAGAAGTAGGCTGAGGAATAGGAAAACTAATTGAACATCGCATTAGACTTATCTCATCAATGGTGAACCAAGCAATTTCAATGACTAACAATCTTCCTAAACTAAAACTAAGTTAGCATTCTAATTGACTTATTAATACCAACAAATTAAGCAAATATCCCAAAAATGGCCTTCACCATTGAATACCCTCATTTGTCCCAGCTCACTAAGTATCACACTTATAAGTCCCCTATAAGGGAAGAAAACAACTATTCCTTCAAATAACTGTACACATTTCACCTTCTTCTCTGAAGTTCAACAGATCGGTCAAGTTACAAGTCCAAAAGCTTATAACTACAGCTGAGATGCATCAGTGATAAGATAGTAACTCAAACTGCAACAACCATACCTAACTTTTAGCAAGGTAATATATAGTAGACCAATGTGCATTGTTAAAATTTCTAGAGTAACTTTTAAGGTCAACTGAGGAAGGTTAAGCTAATTACTTTCTTATAAGGAAAGAAGAACAAGAATAGAAATTACCCAATGACTCCACCAATGCAATCATAAAATTCCTCAATTTCTTCCAAAGTTTTCAACAACATGTGGAAGTCCTCAACTTCCTCATCCTCCAAGACAATGCCATTTTGATGGTTCCCAAGACCTTCACTACTTTTATGTCCATCATCATGATCATCCCATTTCTCAATCATCTCCACCAGTGCATAAAGCGCATTCTTCATGGAAGTCCTCACCACATTTTCCTCCCTCTCCATGAACCCACCAAAACCCAGTTCAAGCACATGTTCTTGCCCAGCTGCAACCAAACACTTGACCAAACACAATTCCTTTAACCCCAACCCCATCGTAGCTAAAACCCTTCCAAAACCTTTCCCACTGAAGAAATGCTTCACTCGCGGATCGCAATCCAAAGCTCCAATCTTCTGCTCAACGCTCCTACAGCTGGACAGCTTCAAACGCAGAGCCTTGAGGCGGGAAATCTCCTTATTGATATCCGGGTCCGGTGCCGGCGGTGCAAACTCCACCGGAGCGGTGGAGACTCGGGCAATACATCTACCCGGCGCCCGCGATGAGACTGATAAGAAAAAGGAAAGAAACGGGAGAGAATTGGTGGAACTGGAAGCGGTGCAATATGGGAAACGAGCAGCAGGCTTCTTCGGGTTCAAAGAGAGAAGAAATTGCTGGTTAAAGGCGGTAGCTTTGGAGACCGCCATTGTTGAGAGAAGTGAAGAAAGACAAGTAAATTCAGTGGAAGAGTGAAGAAAATGAGAATATAGAGAGAGTACAGAAGTAGGGTAGGGGGGGATAACACGAAGATGCCGGCAGCATATACCGAAGATTTTGAGTTGGGTTTTTCTCTTTTTCCTTCTTATTGCTGATAAAAAATCGACCTTTGTGTAGAAAAATCAGAAAATCGAAGAACAGAACAGGATATCGATGGTGATATCGATGATGACCGGTGGAGGTATAAACGATCAGCAGCCTCTCCTCTCCAATTGAGGCTCCCGCGAAATTCAGCGGGCAGCCCGGCCCAAATCAGAGATATTGGGCTTACCTGCTAAAAAAAATCTAAGACATGTTTGTTCTGCGTGCCGAATTGATCCCGACTAGTATACTTCGATTAATAGTCTGTTGGTTGGAGGTGTGTCCGTGGTTCCTCTACTGCTTGTTGGAATCATCTCTGAGCTCTGTGAAGGTTGTATATGCAAGGTTGAGACATCGCTTAGCTCCACAATTGATTTGGATCTTGTTAGATATATGTGCAAGACCTGAAGATGTTGTATATGGACATCTTATTAAAATCGTTGAGCGTATTATTCTAGCTCGTTGGTGTATTATGTTGGCCTTAGTGGGTCTTTGGGGGGACGTTTAGTCTTCTGTCTCCATCCCGGATAACTGGTCGTTCGAGGCGATGTCCTCTTAGGAGCAATGTCCCTATCTTTTATTATTTTGCTCTTTAGTTTGAACTTTTGTTATTGTTGCTAGGGGTGAAAGTTGAACGAACAGCTCGAGTTCGGCTCGATTAAAAGTTTGTTCGAGCTCGTTCATATTATTTTCAAGCCAAGCTTGAACAAAATTTTAAACTCGATACATTTATCAAGCCTAATATGAACAACTTAATGCTCGACTCGGCTCGATTTTATCCCAATTTTTCCATTGATATTCGTGAACAGCTCGAGCTCGACTCGAGCTCGATTGATTTAAAGCTCGTTTGAGCTCGTTCATATTATTTTCAAGTCAAGGCTGAACACAATTTCAGGTTCGATATAATTTTCAAGCCTAACATGAACAACCTAATACTCGGCTCGGCTCGGCTCGACTCATTTTCAGCCATAATTGTTGCTTTCATTTTTAATGTCGCATAGTCTTAAGCTATTTGGTTATACTTTTGAGTACTTTCAGGTGTTACGATTGTTCCAATTACCTTACAGTCTTAAGTTATCTGATTTCTAGGCTTGTTTATGCTCGTTTCGAGCTTAGAACTTCTTTATCATTCAGGGTTTTATCCCTGCTTAGATTATTTTCGACGTTAGCCGTTTAAAATTGAATGAAATCATTCCCTTCAACAACAAAAAAAAAAAAAGGTAATCACCAAGCACACATGTGACCTCAAGATCGTTGCAAACAACCAAAATCAAGTCCATCCTCCCTCTGTTTTTCATGAAATGATGCATGCATGTAATTGTTTTCAAGTACTAATGGTGATTGTTTAACTCTACTAGCATTACATCTATATAAACAAATGATTTTATCGTCCCCCATGCATGCATCCGGAAGAAACTTGGAGCGAGTCATTAGCGTCTGACTACCATCCCAAGAAACATGGACTTAATGGCCATTAGTTCTTTGATAGCATCTGTTATCTTCATCCTCTGACCAGGAACTTGAGAGGAACAGGCAACTCCCACTTTGGCGAAACGGACCAAGCATTCCCACAGTTGTTGTTCCACATTTCTGGGCTTCTTGTTCCTCATCAATAATGAATCAATGCTCTCATTGATTTCTTCCACCAGACGACAATCTGTTACCTCCTTTACATGTTCTGGTAATGATGTCTCAACAATATCATGAAGACTACCCTCTTCATCAACTGCATTATTAATGTACTCATGATCAGTTGGTCTTCTTCCTGTAATCATCTCCAGCACAAGAATCCCATAGCTGTAAATATCCACTTCACCAGATACCTGCCCTCCCATCCCCACTTCTGCATCCAAAACTCACATTATAATTAATTAGTACTACTATTTGGTTAATTTAGTTTCATGATAGCTATATACTAGTATAAATTAAGATGGTAGAGTATTAGTAGTTAGGTAGATGAGTTTCACCAGGTGCCATGTAACCAATTGTTCCTTTAAGAGCAGACGAAGATGTTTGATCCAGCTGAGGCTGGCCGAAAACGAGTTTCGCCAACCCAAAATCACCAACATGTGCGACCATTTCTTCATCGATGAGGACATTTGTGGGCTTCAAATCACAATGAACAACCGGTGTTTCGCAATGGAGATGAAGGTACTCCAGAGCATGCGCCACGTCTAGCGCAATGGTTAACCTTGTAAGGAAGTTCAAGTAGTTTCTGTGTTCTTCAGTCCCGGGGTGTAACCAGCTATCCAGACTTCCATTCGGCATGAACTCGAAAACCAGAGCCTTGAAATCATGGCCTTGGTAGTCCACCGTGGAGCAGCATGTCACAATCTTCACAAGGTTCCGGTGTCGAACCTTGCTCAGGGCGTTACACTCAGCTACAAAACTTTTAGCAGCACCCCTATAATTGTTTTTAAGGTCCAGCACCTTAATTGCAACTGGTGTTTCTTGCCCGACAAGGAAACCTTTGTAAACTGACCCAAAACTTCCCTCACCCACCAGGTTGGAGGAAGAAAACCGGCCAGTAGCATCCAGAAGTTCCTTGTAGGATATTCTTGAGAAACCATCAGTCAGTACTGAAGCTTGCTGGCCTCTTGTTGCTCGCTTCCTCCGATAGAGACAAAATAGAGCACCGAGAAGAACAAGAAGAGCTACAATGATGATGCCAACAACCAATGAAACAATCTTTGGGGTCGAAAGAGAATTAGTTGGGCTGTGCTTTGGCTCATGATCAGGGCAATTTGGCAGTCGGGTTTCAGGACTTCCTCCACACAGGTTATTGTTTCCGGTGATCGAAAGTGCAGTAGCATTCTTGAACACCCCCTCCTTGGGAACTTCACCTTCAAGATGGTTCAAAGAAAGATTCAAGTACTTTAGGAAAGGAAGCTTTTCCAATTCCCGAGGTATGACACCGGACAGGTTGTTGTTGGAAAGATCCAAGGATTCAAGCCCTTTGAGTGAGCCAAAAGATGCAGGAATGCTGCCTTGGAAAAGGTTGGAAGCCAAATAAAGGGTACTCAGTGAAGAACACTCACCAAGCTCAACAGGTATCTCTCCTGAAAGTTGGTTCTCATGAAAGAATAACAAGTTTAAATTCTTCAACTCACCCAAATCTGGTGGGAGTGGGCCAGTTAAGGAGTTTTCAGAGGAATGAAGCTGAACCAAACTTTTGAGAGATCCCAATACCTGGTCCGGAATACTACCACTGAGTTTGTTACGAGAGAGAAGTAAGTTCTGCAGCTTTTTACAGTCCCTGAGGCTTGAAGGGATTCTTCCTTCAAACCTGTTGGTGTGTAAATAAAGATCAAATATCTGAGAGAGGTTGCCGATGAGGGGTGGGATCTCTCCAGAAAGTTGATTCCTGTTCAAGAACAATCTTTCAAGATTTCTAAGCTTCAGAAAAGAACTGGGAATGGTACCTGTAAGGTTGTTTATCTCCATATCAATCATGGTTAGCCCAACTAGATTCCCAATTCCTTCTGGAATAGGTCCTGAAATCTGATTCCTTCCCATGTAAAGCTGGCTCAGCTGGATAGAAAAGTTTGATATAGAATCTGGAATCCTTCCACCAAATCTATTCATATGAATGGCCAATCTAGTGCTTAATTGGCTACAGTTGGCCAGGGAAGAAAGAAAATCCAGGTCTCCAGCTTCTCCACTACCTAAATTATTCAAGCCGATATTCAACTCTTGTAGACTCTTGAGCTTTCCCAAATTATTTGGAACTGATCCCACCAAACCAATGTCAAACATATCAAGTATTTGAAGGCTAGACATGTTGGATATGGAATTTGGTATTGTTCCTTCCAATTTGTTTTCTGCAAGAATAAGCTGTTGCAGTTTTGGGAAGGAAAAGCCTACTTCAGAACCGAGGCTTCCAGATATATTGTTAGTCGCCACATCAAAAACTTCCATGTTTGTAAGGTTATATATTGACTGAGGTAGAGGCCCAGAAAGGTTGTTTGAACCTAGAAAAAGATAAGCAAGGTTTGACAATTTACCAAGATCATGGAGAATCTCACCCTGTAGATGATTATATGCAAGTGAAAGATGATTGAGGGATGAAAGGTTCACGAGAGATGGCGGAATAGCCCCCGACAAACCATTGCCACCAAGAGATAGTCGAGTGAGCTGCAAAATAGAACCAAACTGCCATGGAACGTACCCACTGAGGCTATTACGAAGCAAGATAATGGTTTTAAGGCTGGAGCAGTTTGCAAGCTCTACAGGGATGTGGCCATGGAGATTATTCAGGCTAAGATTAAGGAGATGAAGCTGCTGCAAACGACCGAGTTCCCTCGGTATAGTACCCAGTAAACTATTTTCTGAAAGAGTAACTTCTCTTAAGAAAGTCAAGTTACCTATTGAAGGAGATATTGATCCAGTCAATTCCAGATTATTTAACTTTAAAGCTGTTACTCTTCCATGACTGCAACCAACACCTTGCCATCCACAGAAGTGGAGTGAATGGTTCCAGGAACTTAGCACTCCTGGCACACCACCAACAAGCTGAGCTTTTAAGGCCAACAGAGCGTTCTCGTCAGTTTCATTCCCTGCAGCCACCACAGTTCTGAACGAGAGAAAAGAAAATATGAAAATGCACATGAGCAATCTGCTCTGTGAGTAAGAGGCAGCCTTTACATGAAAATTAGACATTATTAGGCTTTCAAAGGAGGAATTGCATAATGAAAATAGGAGACCAACTACTATCACATATTTATACTAAACCAATGAGATAAGTAAGGACTGAATTGAACACTTCAAAAATTTAAAGGTAAAAGTGGATGAAAAAATAATTTCTTAGATCATGCATGTTCTTTTCTAAAGAAGTCCAAGAAATTATTTGAGAAAGTATAAGAAAATGTAGAGAGAAACTTGTAGAGAATTTTTTTTAATACCAAATATTTAAGAAACTATACTGTTTTTTTCTTTTTCTAAATTAGTTTATGGATACAATTTCGCAACCTTTATTTTTTAGGCAAAAATTTGACATTGTAATGTTGTTTGGGTCAATTTTAGCATTCCTTTACTTCCAATGTTTTAAATGAAGAGGATATTTTCTTGTCTATTTCTTTTTTGTGACTCTTCTCACAGACATGAGACCTGGTCCACTGTTCACATGATTCCCTTCCTGATTTCCACAATAATCTCATCTCTTTCTCTATCTGGACAATAATCTTATCTCCTGTTCTTGTTGTTGATTAGGGACACTTGTGGAAGTAGTGGTGTTCAGAAGAGCCCTAACATAGAGGTCATATCTCACTATCTCACCGTAAGTACTACTCCATTAAAAATCTCTTCTAATACCTTATACTCCATCCGTTCCAAATGTGTTATCTCATTTTCTTTGTAAATTACAAAGGAGCAGAAGTAGTATATTAAGTGTCATTTTCTTTCACAAAATACTTAGAAAACTACTCACCAACATGTTTGCTAAAAGTGGATAAAAAATTAAGATAAAAAGTACAGTAGAAAACTAAAAATGTTTATGATATTTACGGGAATTAATTTAAAGCTTAAGATTAATAGAAAATAATTATCATGCCACACACATAATTAGGACAACTATGTGTGGAATCAGATGATCAATAGACGTATTAAGCTAGATTTAGAAATGAACAAACCCGTTGGTTGAAGCAACAGAGAAGGCTAACCTGGATGTTCTTCTCTGCGTTTCATGGAACTCTTCTCTCTGTGTTTAATGTTTCATATACTCAAATGTTTAAATCGTCTTCAATGTTGACTCTTCAATATCGACAAGTAATTTTAACAATCCTGCAGGATGTTTTTTTCATCTAATCAGTACATATACAAGAAACTTTCGCGCAAAATACAGAGTAATACAAAATGAATGTCTAATCTAATGAGATCTAAAACTGTCAGGTGGGTAGAAGAATGGGGACTTGAGTTGTTATTTTGCCTTTATTGGCATCTCAAAGTTATGAGTAAAAAGCAACATTTTTTCCTAACCCTGGCCTGGAGAGAGTACAAAATTGGTGGTGTTTGCATATATATCTATCAAGAATACAATCTTTGTCTGTTACAAATCCTCAGTTCCTTGCTCTCAGATCATGAACAATCTCTTTCAGATCCACAAGGTTACACCCAGGAGTTCTTTCCAGTTTCCTCCTTTTCATCATTTCTCTTACAGCTCCAACATTGTCCCATTGCCCTGCAACAGCATACACATTTAACAGCAGTTGATAATACGAATGATTCATCGGTTCCTTCTGAATCAAAGACGTTGCAACTTTTTCTCCCAGGGTTACATCTCCTGCGAAACGACAAGACCCGAGCAAGTCTGCCCAAAACAATGGTTCTGAGTAAGAATCTTCATCTACAGGCAAGCTCATAAGCATTTCCTCTGCTTGTTGAAGAAGCCCGGAACTGACATAGAGATTGGCCATACACCAACAATGTGCGAAATTGGGCTTAATGCAGTATTCGTCAAGCATTTGGTTGTAGTAGTTTATGCCCTCTGCTAACAATCTTGCTCGAGCACATCCGCAGAGTACTCCAATGAAAGTGATCTCATCAGGCCGTATTTTCTCTCTTTTTAACTCATTTATGCTCGTCATTTCTGTAAACAGATGAAGACCGTCTTCTGGATTCCCATGAATGGAATGCCCCAAGATCATTGCATTCCAACAACCCAAGTTCTTGTGAGGAAATTTGTTGAAAATGTGACGTGCTAGAGCTACTCTTCTGCATTTGCAATACATGTCAACTAAAGCTGTAGTTAGATGCACACTCATATTTGAGAGATTTTTTGATACGAACCCATGAACAGATCTTCCCTCCTTTAGCCTATTAGACCTGCCACAGGCACTCAACACAGCTGAAACAGTTCTCTCCGTACCTTTAATTCCTGTGTTTGTCATTTCTCTGAACAACTTCAAGGCACACCCCGGGAAGCCTGCCTGAAGATTAGCAACAATCATGGTGTTCCAAGAAACTACATTTCTCTCGCGCATTACATCAAACAACTTCCAGGCAGAACTCAATTTCCCTGCCTTCACCAACCCATTGAGAATCGAATTCCACGAGGTGATGTCTCTTTGCGGCATTTCACCAAACACCTTTGATGCAAACTCCAGAAGTCCGCAACAAGAATACGTATGAATCAAGCAGTTCTGAACTGGCAACTCCATATCAACCCCATTTCTAATCGCTACACCATGACACTTCCTAACCAATTCAGCAGACCCCACCTTGGAACAAACACCAAACAGCGGCACGAAACTGTAGCTATTGGGAACAAACCCGTTCCGCACCATCTGGAAATAAAAACCCACGGCTCTATCCGGGAGGGAGCTAAATTCAAAAGCTTTTATCACAGTGTTAACGCAGAAAGTGGAGACCGTATCTAGAGAGCGGAAAATCGAAAGAGTCCGGCCGAGGTCGGCGACACGCGCCGACTGTTCGAGCAACCTCACTGCCAAAGGGGAATGAGGAAACAGGCCGCAAGTGATGAGATGAGCTTGCATTTGGGAGATTTGGCTCCAGGTCTGACATTTGCTGAAAAACGCAATCTTTGGCTGACGAGAATAAGAACTCGGAGCGGCGTACGCCGGAGAAGAGAAAGTGGAAGGAGGTTGATTAGGGTTACTGTGGGAGAAGAAGCGGCGGCGGGCTTGAAACCAAGTGGATGGCCAATGGGCGGCCTTGCCATTCATCTGCGAACGGAAATTCGCCGACCGCCGTTGAAGTTTATGCCATTTCTTCTGATTCGTTGTTTCGGTTAAAATATCGTGTTAGTACCTGAACTTTAGTAAATCGGACATGTGATGGTTCAGCCTACGACTCTGTGCAACTCGATCCGAATTGCGCATCTACTCATATACTCTGATTGTCTCTTAATTTTTGCAATATATTGATAGGAGGATATGGGAGTAAGGTGAATTGAAAGATGTAAAATTTTGATAAAATTACATTTTAAAGATAGATTATTGAGTGAATGGGGTTAGTGATATTAAAGAGTAAAATTCATTTTTAGTCCATTAACTTTAACACGTATCATATTTTGATCATCTCTTAAAAATTCGTTATTTTTTAGTCTCAAAACTTTATAATTTATCCTAAACAAGTCTTTCGGTTATAATTTCTGTTAAATTCAGTTTTTAGTTAATGGCATTTTTGTAAATTTTTAATCATAACATTATATATAACCTTAACAGTTTACAAGTTAACTCAACTATTTTCAAAAATTACAAAACTACTCCCCACCCCCCACCCATTATTTCTTCTCTGAACCGTCAAGCCACCGGCGTTGACACCAGGATATTCTCTGTTGATGTTTGCTGAAGACCAGATCTACAGTGAAGATGAAAATGGGAAAATGGAAAAGGGCATATGGACAGATCTGCTTCACCAAATCGATCATTCAAGTCGACCAAATCTGGTTCACCAAATCCTCCACGTCGGCGTTCCTCAGTAACCCCACATCCACCGTTTCGGACCCATAAGTTAACAAGAATGACGTAACAAAACGAAGATGATCAGATCCTAAAATTGATGACCCTCGAGAAAGGAAGAAGATGACCAACAAAAGATACAGAGAAAATGTAACTTTTAAATCCATAAGGGAAAATGGGTCATTTTATCACTAATGTTTGGGAGTTGGCAATATTTTACCACTAAAGTTTTTTTGGAGGGTCAAATTGCCACTGATGTTTGGGAAATGAGGTCAATTTGTTATTGCCGTTAAATAGCTTGACGGATTCCGTTAAATTTTTTAGATTAATATTTTGTTTTCACCTTAAAGTTTCTAAACATGACAAATTAACCCTTAAACTTTAGACTTTTACATTTTGACATCTCCCTCCTCCATCAATAGCACCCTACAACATTGCCTCTCCGCCACTGCACCACCGCCCCTTCGTCGTTGCACCACCGTCCCTTCTATTGTTGCACCGCCGTCAAATTAATTAAAAATATTTTGTTAACCATAACATATTTGTTTTTGTTTTTTTTTACGTAATTTTTATATCATGATTCTACATATGTTCCTTTTTTATTTTTATTATATTAGGCAGGTGGCGCAGGGTACACGATAAATCATTTTTTTTTATTTAATACTCCATCCGTCCTCAATTAATTGACTCATTTGACTTTTATATTTCAATATTCAATGTTTTGACCCAAATATTCATAAAGATAGGTAATGGAAAAAATTTCCAAAAAAATATATAAGTATGTTGCAATTTATGATAGACATATAATTTTTTTAACTTTAAACATCTAAATATCCATGAAAATAAATCATAGATTAAATACTGTGAAATAGTACAAAAAAAATGGACCAATTGACGAGTAAAAAGCAAAAAAAAAAAAAGCAAAAAATTGATTAATTGGGCGGTAGTACAACGACGGATGATGTGGTAATGCAGCGATAGAAGGGCGGTGGTGCACCAGCGGAGGGGCGATGACAACATACTAAGGTTGTAGGGTGTTACTGATGGGGGATGGAGGGGTCAAATTGTAGAAGTATAAAGTTTAAGGATTAATTTGTCAGGTTTAGAAACTTTAAGGTGAAAATAAAATATTAACCTAAAAAAATTAACGGAATCCGTCAAACTTTTAACAGCAGTGGCAAATTGACCCTATTTCCCAAACATCGATGGCAATTTGACCTCCAAAAAAACTTTAGTGAGAAAATGTTATCACCCGCCTCCCAATCCAGAAATAAAATGTGAGAGAGCATATTCAAACACTTATTCATTGTAAAAAATTAACAAATCTGAGCTGCTCTTTCACAGCTATAATTTCTCCCTAATGGCATTTTTTTATTGCACTTCTTCTAATTAAGTTCTTCCTCAAAGAGAAAAATGCACAGTATAAGAAACTCTCGATCGTAGTGATGTTTCAAACGCAATACTCGGTCGGCAGTGCAAAAATGTGGTAATAATCCTTACTAGTACCACAAAACTCTTCACAACATCTTCCTCCACATTTGTTCATCACCCCTTTTACCTTCCTCCTTTTCTTGTCCACAAGATCCTCCATTTTCAGCCCTCGAATCTTCATTGGCACTAGCAAAGAAGCACCCAAATAACAATTTGCTCGTCGTCGCTCGGTATAGTGGGTTGCAATTTCAAATACTTTTAAGGAATTTATCGCCTTGGGTTTCAAATACTTTTAAGGAACTGTGGGTTGCTCATCGTCAATAGCGGTGGAGTTAACGGTGGCCGAAAATGGGACCAAGTGGGTTGTCGACTTCTCTGGTCTTTTTTTTTTTTTTTTTTTTTGATACAAAGGGATAGAGGAGTGGGGATACCGGAACTCGAACTCGAGACCTTTTATAAGTATCCACAAGAGCATTAACCATTAGGCTAAGTGCTCAGGACACTTATATGGTCTTCTTGTTTGTAGAACATACAAGAAATTGTTTAAACGTCACCAAGAGAGTTACAATTTCAAATACTTTTAAGGAATTTCTCTTCTTTAAAGCCGATAGTCAATTTTTTATTTGTTTGATTCCGATCTCAAACAATTACTTGGACGGATCGGGCAAGATGAAAGAGGATTTGAAAAGAAGGGGAAAAAAAATTGGGCTTGTTTACACATTCCTTAAAAGTATAATGACTATAATTTTATTAAATGTATAATTAGATTGTATTTTTAGGGGTATTTACGTAAAAACAACCTAATGAACGATCAATTTGAATGTCAAACAGAATAAATGACTAAAATATGACAAAAAATCATGATTTTAGGATTAAAATATGACGAATTCTTGAAAAATGATCAAAATAGAATGAGTTAAAATTAAAGAACTAAAAATAGACTTTACTAGTGATATTAAACCAAATAATTAATATAAAAATGAAAAAAAAAAAAAAAGATGAGTGGGGTGAGTGGTGGATGTGGCATCTGAGATAATAAAGAAATTTTTGGTGTTGAGAGGTTGCTCTCAAAAAGGGACTAAGGTAGAGGCCGATCAGAGAAGGTGAAATCTGAGAAAAAAAGATTCTCTATAGTAAGAGTAGAGGGTAGTGGAGATTAGGGTATAATTAACTCATTAATTATACTTAATTATCTTAATTAATACATTATTTAAAGACTTAAAAGTAATCACAACTTCAAACATCAACTCCACCATGAACAATAGTAGGTCCCATATCACACATGGGTTTTTTTTTTTTTTTTTTTGAAAAGCGAGATAATATTAAAATGCAAATAAGGTAGAGTTTTCCCGGCTCTCTAAAGAGGAGAGCCGATGAGTTACAAAGCTACGGGCTTAGAAGAAAAGAGAAAAACGAGGTTAGGGTGGCTAGTTGAATTCGGATGGAGATTACAAATTGTCAATGGCATCTAGAGGGTTGATTAACCAATCCGACCATCTCATCGTGAGTTTCTCCCATCTGCTGGATAGCCAAAGGAAGGAAAGAAATTGTATTGATGAAATTGCGATCTTCATTGTTGGATCATGATTGGAGAAGACCACTTCATTTCGGTCACGCCAAATGCACCAAGCAGAAATAACCCGGATTGCGAGCCAAGCTTTGTTCTGCTCCTTGTTGAGATTTCTGAGGGGTGAAGGCGATAAGATATCTGAGACTTCCACTCCAAAGAAAGGGCTGAAGTCGCACCACCTGTAAACGGATGACCAAAGGTTCACGACGGTGGGGCAGCCGACCAAGCTGTGAGCAAGTGATTCTGTTGAGTTGCAACCACGCAGGCACTCCAGAGTTGGCAGGTTGGCTCCGCGATGAGAGAGCTGGAGCAGAGTTGGGAGTCTGTCGAGAGATGCTCTCCAAAGGAAGATGTTGAGCTTTTTTGGAATCCAAGAGTTCCATGAAATGGTAGCTCCGTTGAGATTTGATTGGAGACTTGCCTCGTCGATCGTCCGAGACAAGGTCGCGAGTGAGAATTTATTTTGGTTGTCCATGTCCCAGCTCCATTTGTCATTTTCACCTTCTTTTAGAACTGCGCTCTGCAATAAAAATGTTAGATCTTCAAGCTCACCTAGCTCTCTCCCTCTAGGACATTTTCGCCACTTCCAATACCAATACCAACCCTCCGAACTCCAAAGCCCTATATCTGCCACTTTACAATCCTGATCCGATTCTAAGCTTGCTAATCTAGGGAAACAATCTCTCAGACTTTTACCACTCAGTCACACATTGTCCAAAAAAAGTGTGTTATTCCCGTCCCCTAGACTTCTTCTAAAGGATTTATGGAACTCCACCCCCGAGTCTTCTATTAAGAACCCAAATTTAAGTATTCTACCCTAGACTCCTCCTATCTTTGAATGTTTGTCTCCCTCTCACCCTCCATTTGTTCCATACAACTCCTTTATTACTCTCACCCAAAGTGCTTCGGGTTCGTTAAGAAACCTCCATTTTCACTTCTCAATTAAAGCCCAGTTTTTTGCTTTCAAGCTACCCACTCCTAGTCCCCCTTGGTTAAAATCACTTAGCACACTGTCCCAATTAACCCAGTAGATACCGCTTCCATCCTCCTTTAATCCCCCCAAAAATTTAGATTTTAAACTCTCAAGTGTTTGGGTTACCTCTACAGAGGCGCGGAACAACGAGAAGAAGAACAAGGGCATGCTTCCCAGAACCGAGTTGAGCAGAGTAAGTCGGCCGCCAGCAGATATGAGCTTTGATTTCCAAGCTGACAGTTTGGTCTTGAAGTTCTCAATCACAAGATTCCAGGATACAGAAAGATTCATATTAGCGCCAACTGGCAAGCCAAGGTAGGTGAAGGGTAGTTTTCCCGCTTTGCAGCCAATTGCCCTTGGCGTCGATGCTATGACTAGAGGATCAACGCCAATGCCAAAGATGGTGCTTTTGGATAGGTTGATCTTTAGTCCTGAAACTTGGGTGTAGCAATTGATGACTCAAATCAGATTTGTGACATTGGATTTGTTCCATGGACCAAAAAATACAGCGTCATCAGCATATTGGAGGTGGGAAATATTTACTCCGGAAGGCTTGAAGTTAAAGCCTTGAATAATTTGTCTCTCTTTTGCTACTTCGATCATGACATGTAAGGCTTCCGCACCTATGAGGAAAAGGAACGGAGAAAGTGGGTCACCTTGTCTTAGGCCGTGTTCCATGTTGAATTCTTTGGTCGGGCTCCCGTTTACCAAGACTGAGATCGAAGCTGATTCAAGGCATGTTTTGATCCATCTTATCCACCTCTCACCAAAACCCATTTGTTTCATGGTGTTCATTAGGAACTCCCAGTTAACACACTCGAAAGCCTTCTCAAAATCCACTTTTAGAATCATTGTCTTCTTTCTTCTTTTCTTTATCCATTGAATATCTCATTTGTGATTAGGACACTATCAAGAATCTGTCTGCCTTTGATAAAAACTGATTGAACATTGCTGATAATTTTGGGGATCACTTTATTTAATTTGTCTACTAGGATTTTTGCCAACACTTTGTATTGACAACCAATAAGACTGATAGGTCAGCAGTCCTTTAAGCCAACCGAATCTTTGGACTTTGGGATGAGCACAATGAACGAGGCATTACATCCTCGTGCAAGGCTTCATGTTGCTTCGAAGTACTTGATAAATCTAATAAAGTCCTTGCCGACCGTGTCCCACGAAGATTTGATGAGATTGAAAGTTAGGCCATCAGGTCCCGGGCCTTAGATCCCCCACAAGCCCAAACCGCTTCTTTTATTTCTTCTCCTGAGAAGGGTGCAACCAGTGAATCCGCCATTGTTTGGTCTAGTTTCTTGAATCTGCGGTTGGAGAACTTTGGTCTGTTTGCGGTAGGTTCCTTGAATAGGTTGGTGAAGTGTCATCTGGTTTCTTCTTTAATTGCTTTCGGGTTGTCAACCCAAGATCCGTTGCTGAAAAGACCTCTAATCTCGTTTCTTCGTTTCTGGTGTTTGATTGAAGAGTGGAAGAATCCCAAGTTATCATCACCTTCGACTGCCTATTTCACTCTTGCCATTTGCTTCAACATGCTTGCCCAAGCTTTCTTTAAGTTGATCAGGTTTATTTGGAAATTTGACCTCTCTTTAGCTTCATGTTCCGAGAAAATCATAGTCTTTGCTTTCATGTCCCAATTTTCCTTTTCTTTGCGAAGCAGCTGCACTTGCTTTTCTATATCGTTGTATTATCTTCCATTTTTCCAATTTTTCATGTCTTGCGTTGTTGCTTGAATCATCTTTTTCAGAGTATAATCAGCTCTTCCCGGATTTACGTTGTTGTCCCAAGCTTTTGTGAAAAAATCTTTGAAGTCCTGGTGCTGCATCCAAGTATCGAAGAATCTGAAGGGCTTTGGATCGAAATTGACGGTTTTATTTTGTAGAATGATGGGGCAATGATCTGAGATGTGGCTTCCTTTGGAGGAAATCAAAATATCTGGCCAGCATTTGATAAATTTATCAGAGCAGAGGAACCGATCTAACTTGCTTAATTTGGACCCTTCTTTGTTCATCCAGGTGACTTTTCTATCCACGCAATTTATCTCTGACAGGGCTGCCTTGTCAATAAATTCATTAAAACCTGCAACTTCCTTGCGCTTAAAGATGGACCCTTTTCTTTCCTTCATTCTTCTTACTACATTGAAGTCACCTACATAGCAAATGGCAGCTGAAGGTAGTTGTGTCTGCATGTTCAACATAACATCCCAAAGTTGGATTTTTGATGTAGCATCTTGAGGTCCATAGATATTGACTAGAGTAATATCTTTTGCATTGTGTAAGCACTTTCCATTGATGGCCAGAAAACCGGGACCAGAAACTTCACTTGACTTGACAAAGAAACTGGTATTCCACACACATAAAAGTCCTCCAGAGTTTACAGATGCATCAATTGAGGCAAAGTCAAAGTCATCGAGTCCCAAATTGAGTTTACAACTAAATTTGTAATCCCTGTCATTTTTGTCTCTTGAATAGCAAGCATTTCCATCTTTTCTTGCCTGATTATGTATTTGATCCTCCTTCTCTTCCAAGGTTTTCCCAAACCTCTTGCATTAACAGATAGAATTTTTAACATTAAACAAGTAAAAAATGACCCAGAAGATTACCCGTATCAAATTAAGCAAGCACCGACGGCGTCTGGGGAGTAGGGTCCTCCATGAATTCCAGTCCCATATCTTGACCGATTCTTCGTGTGAGTATTTTTTCGACAGATGAACTGGAATTTGAGGATTGATTTCTCAGAAGAAGAGTGAGGGATTTGTCCTCAAAATCTTGATAATCTGAATAGCAGCCCGTGGATGATTCTGATTTGAAATCTGAGTTGTCGTTTGTTGAATGCTCAGTTGAGAAGGTAGGACCGAAATCGACACTTGAATCGAGGTCTTCTATTAGCAAGATCTGAACTTGTCTTTCATCTACTTGAATCGTGACATTTTCATTTATCAACCCATGTGTTGAGACACAAACTTTGCCTCTGTTCAGGTGTAGTTTCGGCGTTGTGATTTCATCGACAGAGAGGACTTTTCCCAATCTAGTGCCTAGAAGACTGATTGATTCTTTGTTCCACACCTCGATTGGCAGGCCAACCACGTTGCGCCCTGTTTGTGGGAGTTCCGGGCGCCATGGTCCGATCCAATCGAACCAGTGATGAAACCAGACTTTCCTCTGTTCTAGGAGTTTCAGCGCTTTGGTGTTGGAGTTACATTCTACCATAATTCTCAGGCCCCCAAGGTATCTTATGACAATCTCACCAAGACCGTCATTGTCAAAGATGTGCAGAATGTTGACTAGTGTTTTCAGACACTTTACTTCACCGATCAAGACTGAGTCGAGTTTTTTCCTGTCTGCAGGTTTGAAAAGGAGACGAATATGGATCTCGGTTGGTTGTGGTTTTTTTTTTTCCAGACTTTAATGGCTTCAGCGTAGGTGTTTGCTCCCCTAAATTGGAACTGTTGTGTAACTTTGGTTTGGTATTTGGCAAAGAGGTGAGTTGTTTTTGTTGTATCTTTGTTCTCCTCAAATCTCGCCAGGTTTACCTTGAGTTTAGCAGAGTGCATTTCCACACCATCCAGTTCTGCTTCAAGTTTGCTGCTGTCTGTGACACCCATGAAGCGCACGAAGGCGAGTTTTTCCCCCATTGTTGTCTTTTTTCTTGGTATGAAAGCGTCTACCAGCCAACCGTAACGTTCGAATAGCCTCCATAAATCTGTCTCGTTGCACCAATCTGGCAGGTTTGCTACGTAGAAGGAGATGGCTTTCTTCTTTTTTACTCTGCTGAAGCTCGTTCTGTCTTCCCATGCCCTTGACGTCTTCCCCTGTCGATGGCCCCTAATCCTAACGCTCTTCTGTGGTTGCTCTCTAGCCCTAGGTAAGGTGTTCCTCTCGAATTCCCCTCCCCCCCTCACGGTTGTCTCTCTCGTTCGCTCTCCCCTCACGGTTGTCTCCTGAACCAAACTAATTTTCCAGTCTATTGAACCTATGTCAATCGAAAATTACTTCTTACTTCCCTATATTATAGTAACTCGTACATAGGATAGGACTGTAAATAACTTGAGCTTTTATCGAACTTACTCAAATTCGAACTCTGCTTATGTGTTATTGAGCAGTGTTTTATCGGGTTTCGAGTTCGAGCACAGGTCAGGACTCGATAATTTGACTCGAGTTTTCGATCAGCTCCTAAACTATCGAGCTCAGCACGAATATAATTTGGATCCAATAGACATATTTTTTAGCAGCTAATGAGCTATCGAGCTAGACTCGAGCATTACATCGAGTCGAGTTCGAGCCTTTATCATGAAGTCTCATCGAGCTATCGAAATGAATTTGAGCTCAATCTGAAACATTCGAGCCGAGTTCGAACAGAGCATAGTTCAAGCTCAAGTCGGCTCATTCACAAATCACAACCCTACTCATACATTCTACTCTAATGATTATGATTCAGTGTGACTCAATCTCTCAAATGTAGAAATTCCCGCACTTTGTTCTCTCGATTTAGAACTCGATCCCCATGACATTAACGATGTCAGTTTTTAATGGCTTAGTGTCTCTTATAAATAGAAACACCAACACCACTAAAGTGGTAAGGGAAACACCAAGAGTACGAGCAGACCTACACATGGCATATCGACTCGGCAATGCCCTCAAGGTTAATAGGAACACTATTACTAACAGAGTAGATATATAGATCTCAGGCTCGTTCTGGAGACACACACATAGCTTCTAATGAGAAAAAATGTGCCCCTACCTGCTAAAGTGTCCAAACTGAGCAGAGAAAGACTTAACAACCAGAGAAATCCAAAACAAAAAGAAAACCACCATGGATAAAAAATGGCATGAGGCTGTGACATAAAAATCCCCTTATATTCTCATAAAAAAAAAAAAATCCCCTCATGTTATTATACCATCTTTAATTTATTGATAAGCTCACCTTTTACTACATTATTTACCACCGGAAGTAAAGTATCTACATTTTTGGTGATTTATGACATTTTTCATTATTAAAGCATCCAACCCAAAATCAATTGGTAATGGGTGGAGAGGCCTTATCATATTATATAGCAATGGTTAGTCCCTTTTGTTGATCATGTGACATATTTCACTTTAACATCCATGTTCCAAATATAAGTTGTATCAGTACATCGAAGCGTCAGTCAAATGACTTCCTTCACGCCGTCAAGTGATAACACAAGTTAACTAGGGATGAAACACGACAAGTATAGTTGAATAGTTTTATTTCTACAAGAAGGAATAATATTCTTCAGTTCAATGTATGACAAAGATTGTGGTACTGTGAAGTAAACATCACTGCCACAAGAAAACGATTAGTAGAGCGCGTAAAACATAGGTTTTGATGTCAAGTTAGCACTTGCCACAAAGCCTCTAAACTATGTACACTTTCGCACTAATTTTCTAGTACCTCATCCACTTACATCTAACCTCCGATTTCCTTTATCGATTTTCAAAAATCTACAAATACACCCTTAAGATCTAATGAAATCTAGAATTACTTGTCTCATGTGTTTATTCTGTCAACTTTTCTGTTCTGTTGAATTTATTTTAATGAAGTTATGTTGATGGTTTAATACTGTAATTATGCCCCTAGTATTAACCACCTAACAATTATACCTGAGCAGTTTTATCCCTTACACTTTTACCATCTCCCATCCCCTAATACCTGAGGTTGTCGTTCGTCTGTTGCGAGACACAAAAAGCCCTACCTCACACCTCCTAGCGTCATCGCAGCGCTCTAGCTACCTATAGAGAGGAGTGACAACTGGATTTGATTTTCCTCCG
>JBBYHH010446843.1:0-11453 GCA_038382905.1 Daphne laureola
CAGCATTGCAGCAGAGGAGGGGAGAGGAGAGTTGCTGCAGGAATCGCAGAAAATAGAAGAGAAGAGGCAGCACCGCAGCAGAGGAGTCAGAGTGATTTGGGTCGCAGGAGTGTTTTGTTCAAGTTCCTTGCTTGCAACGTTGAAGGCTGGAGTTGTTTGAGGCTGAAGGACTCTTCGACTTCAAGCCTCAAGTGTTTTTTTTTTTAGTTTAACTTTTAATTATAGCTTTCAGATTATTTAAACCTAATTTTACTTTTTCTTTTTGGTAAACCCAACACATTTAATGGGTTTTAATGGACTAGCCCGTTAGTTATTACTCACATTAGTGGGCTTTTAAATGAATAGTCAGATTGGGCAAAATATGCTTGAAGCGCAGGCTTCAATGCTTCACAAAAACCCTGCGCTTCAGAGCTTCACCTGCGCTTCTTAAAGGGGGCTTCGCTTCAAGGGGAAAAAGCCCTAAAGGGCTGGGGCTCTGGGATTCGCGCTCTAGGCTCGCCTAGAGCGCGCTTTTAACAACCTTGTCATCAACT
This sequence comes from Daphne laureola, assembly GCA_038382905.1. Classification (NCBI taxonomy): domain Eukaryota; kingdom Viridiplantae; phylum Streptophyta; class Magnoliopsida; order Malvales; family Thymelaeaceae; genus Daphne; species Daphne laureola. The sequence continues at coordinate 534 of JBBYHH010446843.1, forward strand.
TATCACTAATCTTGTGTAGTGGTCCCTCGGTCCCATAATGTTCGCAAGATTGCAACATATTCCTTTTTCAGAGGTTAAAAAACAATTGCAAGTTTGTAGCATTGATGAGATGAGAACATACTCCTATAAGAAAAACGATGGCTTAAGGAAATGAAGTAAGGGTAAGAAAAATGCATTCTTCCGCATTTATGAGAGTTTGAAACAATTACATTAGAATTTCTTAGGTTGTAACAAGAAGGGCATTTACCATAAAACTGTGCCACTATGCTTTTTTGCATGAACTGATAGTGTTAACTAATTTTAGACAAATCATTCACACTACATATACCACCAACCCCCACATACTTGGGGCTTAGGTGCATAGGCGGATGATGGTAATGATTAAAAACTTAAATCTAAATGAATAAGAATAAGAATAGTCGTGGAGTCATTATTTTGTTACAAGATGGTCATCTTAAAAACTACATTCGGACTAAAAACCTATAGAGTTAATATGGCTCTTACAAATTTAACTTACGAGTTCATTCAACTTATGAGTTTATGCAATTGATTGCACCTCATTAAATATTTATACGCTTCCTTATGACTACCAATGATTATCGAGCGAGCTCAATGGTAAAGTGATGTGATCCCGGATTGCTCTGATACCAATTGATGTGTATCTACCCTTGAGCTTGATGTAGCAAGACAAAGGAGCACATTTGATAGAAAGGAAGGAATTCAGATTGCGGAAGCTTGAAAAAAACCCCCGATATATATGACCGCCAACTCCCTTTGGATCTTTTCGAAGTAAAGATGGTGTTTTGCTTTGACGACTCCTTCTCGATCCTTTGGAAGTTCAAGAAAAAGCAAGCCTTTGCTGCCAAAATAGGAGGTGTAGATAGACCCAACAACTTCTTCAAGTGAGAAGACAAACTTGGATTTCACTAAACTTGTTCAAGAAACTTGGACAAGAGTTGAGTAGAAAGTGAAGAGAATCACTCTCAAAGTTGGAAAATGTTTGATATCTGAAATGTTTGATAAGTTGTTGCAAATGACGTGCCAATCCTCCTTTTTATAGGCTAAAGAAGGCTTACATTAGCACATGGCTATTAAACTAGACATTTCCTCCACCTAAATGGCCTAATGAAAGAAAGAAATGCTAATACTAATCCCACAACGTCTATAACCATAAAGCACGCACTTATTCTAGTCTATTACTATATGATGTAAAACTAGGCCTAGATGAAGAAAGAATTCAGTTGGAATCAGCTGAAGGCAAAACAAGCCCTTAAAACACCTCATTATCCAAATACTCCATAAAGCTCCATTAAAGCTCCAACATCGCCACCAGTAAATCCCAACGTCCCTTAGCTCCTCAAGGCTGTTCCAAACTGAAATCAACAAATAAATTGGTTATGGAAGCCTTGGAGAAGAAACGGACCATTTAGAGGCCAATAACGCTCCAATGACTATTTTCTCAAATGTATAGCTAGGAATAAATTCCCAATGTCTCGTTCCACCTTCATGGATCCTTTATGGTTGTTTATAGCCCTAGACATCCAAATAAATCAGATTGAAAAGCATTTGGAGAGAAAATGACGCATTTATGAGCTAATAAAGCTCCAGCCTCCATGTGTTAGCTTCTTAAATGGTTGGGTGCCATTTATGATGGGGTATTGATGACCGATGTCTAGAACTCTTTATTTGCTGTTAGTAGACGTTTGGGCATCATCAAGCCTTGGTCTGACCATAAAAGTGGCCTCTTGGTCTTGTGTAGGGCAGAAGTACCTTCATTTGCAGGGTACCCTACAATTGTACGACACTTTGAAAAGTTCACCAAGTCATTTGGAACACTTTGAGCATTTGGTTGGTGGACTTGATTTGGAGGGCACCCAATGGGTGTGAGGTACCCTAGGAGTGGTACCCTACAAGTGTAGGGAACCCTTGAGAATGGTCTTCCTTGGCGTTGGGATGAGCCAGTTTGGCATTGTCTTGGGCCAAAGTTATTGAGAGTGACCTTGGGCCAAGAGTTGAAGGCATGGGCCTTGACTTGCATTGGCCTCAGGTGATTAGTTAGACAACTTGTTGGGCATTGGGTTGACCCAAGTTGAAGGCATGAGCTGCCTTTCCTTCATCTTTTTGTAACTCTCTACTTTGCTCTGTAAGTTTGGGCATTCAGGCTCTTGGGTCCTGAAACCTTATGAAGTGAGCAATTGAATCACTTGCTTGATTCATATCATAAAGCATATTGGATAAAACTCTTGCTACTAACCAAAATAGGATATGTTGCTTACAGATGGTGAAGATCACAATAGAAAAATGTAAACAAATCAAGATGAAATGACATTCTTATCTTTGATTTTTTAAATGTATTTGAGTGTAGTTCCTTTTTATTTTATTATTATTATTATTATTATTATGTGTTTGGTAGTAGATGAAATGACATAGATTAGGGGCTATTGGCACTTCTGAACTACTATTATTAGTATGCTCAATTAGTAATTCTTTATCTTATTGACATGTAACCTTTTTGCATGAAAAATGAAAGTTTGGAAAACATGTTTTTTTATGAAATAGTGGTAAACTACAAACAATGTGCTCTCTAGAACTATTGCCATTTTGTTGTGTTTTGTTACACTTAAAAAATTTGTCTGCTCTAACTGTTCGCTTCTAGGTTCTATCCACTGATGGAAATGGGGAATATGCTTGCTTTTCTGGAAGCTAAGGTTGTTTTTCTTTTCATTTTCTTTTCATTTAAGGTTTTCTGTGATGCACTTGCACATTGATCTCTGTTTTCTTTCTGTAGCCTGGGTACAATGCGTATGTGACTGATTTTCATATATTAAAGAATATACCACATGGTCCAAAAGAGAAAATAGTAAGCATCTCTACTTTGACTTGGTAAATTCCTGTTCTAATTATCTTTTAACAAATAATTTTAAGTTAGATGACGGGTTTCTCTGAACCTGATTGGAAAATGTTTCAAAGAAAACAACCTACTTTATATCCTTTGACTATCTTTTTCATGTAATTATCTTGTTTTAGTCGAACAAATGGTCTTTGGTTACTGATTTGCTGTGCAGATTTCATGTGTTAGTTCTAATCACATAGGATTACTGTGGGCACCATTCTTGAAGTTTGGCTTTAAAACGACAAAATGAAAGGAAAAGAATCCCTATTTTTATATTCCAATGCTTTGTTTCTATCAGCATAAGTGATAAAGTATTGAGTGAAAACCATGAATGAAATAAAGTAAGAAAAAATACCACTGAATATTCATTTAACTGTTATTTTACCTTGAGATTTCCAGTCACTTGAATCTTTTAGTCCTTATCTGACTTGAATAGACTAAACTGATCTCTTTGTAATGTTGTGTGATATTGCTAAATCAATGGATTGACTATAGCATGGACATTTAGGTGTAAGAGGAGTCTGGAAAATCTAGCTCTCATAGAACACAGATAGACTGATAGAGGTTATCAATTCGATTCGTAGCTAGTCAGTGCATTTAAATAACCAGAAAGGTTTCTGGCACAGTGGTGCCTGCTAGAATATTGACATATTTAATTTCATGATATCATCTGTAGATGCTGATGTTTTGTGATTCTTCGGTTTTTTTTTTGTGTGTGGCTTTTTTGGCACTTCTATTTCTTCTCTTCATGAAACGTCTGGAACTACACATGATTGGGACTCTTGATGAATGATGAGCATTTTGCATCTCAATATCTATAATCCTATTTATTGGTTGCAGCGGCTATTTGTGGTTGAAACTGATAATATTGATACACCTGCTTGTATCATAACTCCCCAACAAGTAAAGTATGACTTATGTCTCTTTTTACATGTGGAGTACTTTGTAAAGTTCATTTTTATTCTTCATTTTTAATTCTGATCTCTTGATACTCAGCTTCCTTCTCAACGGAAAAGGGGTAGAGAAAAGAACAAATATCTTCATGGTTCGTTTTCTTAAATGCTATTACTATCGTTTTGTCATTTTCTTGCACAATATATAACATCATTTGCGTAGATCAACTCTTAAGGTTCTCCCTGTTTATTAGGATACTGGACCTCAGATGCCAACAAATGTGACTCCTATGCTTAAATACGGGACAAATCTTCTTCAGGCTGTTGGGCAGTTCAACGGTACTTTGATAAATTACTGTTTATGTAGGCTTTCTAATTTTAATGCACGGCCTCCTTAATACGGGAAAATGATAAATGGTCAGGTAATTTCCTAATAATCATCGCCTTTATGAGTATGGCTTCATCACCTGATGCTCCCCTGTTGCTGGATTATGTCAATACTACAGTTCCACCACATTCTGGTAAGTATTGACAAAATACGTCAAAATTGTTTTTTGATTTGCATGTTTTAGGCCCCTTTTCAGCCTCGTGAAAATCAGTTCATTACCTTCAAAATTTACCTACAAACACCCTTCTTCAATCTAACTTTCTTATCTATTCTATTTTCCCTTTACACTGTATAGGTAATTTAGAAAATCCGCATCTATATATCAGCCTACGAAACTAGCTAGATTTATCACTCACATACATTCCCTGTAAATCGCCTCAAGTTTCTCTCATGCCAAATCTGACAATAGTAAGTAGCTAGTATAATAGTAGCTGATTTAATCCTACATGTGCACCAATCAGCAAAAGTAATAATCACCCCTTGGAGTGACTGGGTTCTTTTCCCAATTGGAGCAATTGCTAACTGCTCTTAAACATGTTCACCCTTCCCGCTATCTATTTCTCGAGACTGCTCTGTAATCATTAATTTGTAAACTCACTCTGGGTTCCTTCTCCACCTTGGAGGAGGTTGCCCCATTTTTAATACCATTCTTAGCTTCTCAAAAAAAATAATCACCCCTTGGACTTTTAGCCATTTCAGCACTTCCCCGCATATATCCTGAACCATACTTGCCTTGAATATATAAACATCTTGAAAATTTCTTAATCTCAACTACGTGTCTATGTTAGTTGGCAAACCATGCTGCACAAAAATCCACACTATAAATCGATACTCTACCATAGGGTTGAATAACCATTTCCATCAACTACATGTGGCCTTAGAATGAGTAAGAGCATAGATATTGTCTCCATTCCCTGTTGAAAGATGAACAACCGCATCTCCATGACGCTTTAGAACCCAATTTCAAACTGTGATCAAATTGTCTCAGCTCCATGAACCTAATCACTTTTTCTGGATGTCCAAATTTAGAGCTATTCTTCAAGTAGTAGTTGTGGAGCCATTTAATCCACAATGACTAGCAGATCTCAAATCTCTATATGCTTTCGAACCCAATTTCTAACCTGCCTTGATCTGATGGTTGACATCTTCCTTAATACTAATTCCTTCCTTCTGGATAATGGAGCTTAAATACTTAAAGGAGACATTTGGGAGAAGCTAGTAGAGGCATTTGAGGATCAAGAGCTTCCTAAATGTCACTTCTTTAAGTACTTAAGCTCCATTATCCAGAAGGAAGAATTAGTATTAAGGAAGATGTCAACCATCAGATCAAGGTAGGTTAGGCAAAGTGGAGAAGTGTCATTCGACAAGATATCTTAAGGTGAAAGAAAGTTTTATAGGACAATTATCCGACTGACGATGTATGTACATTGAGTATTGAGCAATAAGGACGCAACACATGACCAAAATGAGCATCGCGGAGATGTGAACGTTTTGATAATTGTGTCGGCACATGCTAAGAGATAGAATAAGAAACAAAAATAGCTGAGGCTTACTGGGAGTGTCACCAACTTAAGACAAAGTTAGAGAAGGTTGACTTAGATGGTTTGGACGTATGCAAAAAAGTCCTTCAAATGCGCCAGTGCATAGAATTGATAGGTTAGATTCTGGGGTGGTTAAACGGGGTTAGGGAAGACCTAAACATACATGTGTAAGTCTACTTTTGGGGGATCTTAGGCTCTTCAAACTTACGGATAGAGCGTAATCGAGAGTTCAAGACACAAGATTCAGTTGGCACCTGCCAGCATATGTTAAAGGCTTTAGGCGTTAGGCCCCAAGGATTAGTTTTCCTGGTTGTCCTTTCCACCGGTGGCATATAAGCTCTACTGACACTTGCTGGTCCTGCAGGAATGCCTTGGTATTCAACTGACAATCCCCTTTCCAGAAAACTTGTTAGCTTGTGTTATTCCAGGTTTCCGCTGTTCTTCAATTTCCCCACAGTAAATCCTGGACTTGTATACTACGTTGCATTTTTGTAGCTGCAGTAAATAAATGAATCTTCTCTACCATCAATCTTTCTGATACATGCCCCCCTGCAGAAACAGAGCATACAATTACCATTCATAATCCGCAGGTTACCGCATTTAGGGTGAGAAGAAAATCCTGTCCCTTCATCCTAACTCACTCAACTGTCTATTACTATTCCATTGCCAGGACTAAAATGTTAGGTGAGGCAGGATCTCCTTGTCTAATCCCCTCTCTTCTTGAAAGAATACGACCACCCTTTCAAGTTTTAGGGTAGCTTGCTGAGCATATATGTCGTCAGATGCTCAGAAAGTCCTAAAGCTGCCATCCACTTGAAGCAATAAAATCCTCATCATAGGCTTTTGGATATCCACTTGAAAGCACGCATCTTGGAGACATATTATCACCATTTCCCTTCCTTTCACAAAAACCGACTGGCTCAACCCAAGCACAACCAGCTGACTCTTTTTTTTTTTTTTTACCAGAAAGCACACCAGCTGACTCTTATTAGCCAAGATTTTCTGTAAGAAGTTATATGTCACATTACAACAGGCTGTTGGCCTGAAGTCTAGCTGATTCCAGGTCATGAACCTTGGGTGTCAAAACAAGAGTTCTAGTATTTGCCTGCTGTACAAGTGTAAAGTCTGAAAAATGATCTGCACCAGTTGCAGTTATATCATTTACAATTACTGGCCATGTTTCCCAGTGAAACTTTGTATCATACCCACCCACGCTGTCCTTAAGACTTGATTCACTTACAAGAGTTGTCTTTCATGTCCCTCTAGAAGATAAGATCCTACCCATTCTCATTTTTAAGGCTTGAAAATTCTGATCCACTAAATTACTGCTGTGCTGCATAAGAGGATTGTGTGAAATATATGAGGTTTGTGAGAGGAAAAGAATGGGAAGAAATGATTGATTTGATGAAATTTGTTTTTTTCTTCACCCAAATGAACAAACCCTAAAGCGATAGCCTCATCCTTTCTCAAAATCAGCATCCTCGGCAACCTCATTTACTCCTGTCAATCATCAGGTTTGATTGAATTGTTTGCAAATCATCTTTGCCCCTCTCCCTCTCTACTATTTGCTCAATTTGACTGTTCTTTCTCTTTTTAAGCTCCTAAAGTTTCCCTTAAGTTGTTACAATTTAGTCACAACCTGAAAGATTTAAAAACAAGCTATAGGCTGCCTCCTAACTTTGCTCACAATCCCTAAACATGATGGATCCATAGTCCACATATTTGAAAACCTGGAACTGATATCCTTACTGCGTGATCACTATCATACCCTAGCTTGAGAATGATCTGATACTGAGGCAGGGAGAGACTGGACCTCAGTATTGGGGTACCTCTAGGTCCACATTACAATGATCTATACTCTTCTTTTCTGCTCTATACACTGGCTTCTCCCACCTGTTTAGTGTGCAAGGTATAAAAGGCCTGTTTAAGTTCTAATATTTGTACCATTAATTGACATTAAACAATTTCTTGACATTATGAACATTTTTTTTTTACGTTGACATTATGAACATTTTATGCACCCTAACATAATTAGTACAATGATAATGATTGATGAAGATGATGTTTTAGTTCTGTTGGATGCTAACTTTTGCCCTCTCATTCTTCCAATTCAGATTCTGATATAATCGAGGGGGCATCACGAATATCGCTGAATTGCCCCATCAGGTGAGGGTTTTTAATTGCACTAAGCATTAGGGCTTTGTCATCTGAATGGAAGAAGTGTCTCTTTCTTTTATTTTGAACGTTGTGGAAGAGTGTTTATCTGAATTGCTGCCTCTGCCTACGGGGAAGTGTCAAATGGGACTTATGTTCTATGATATATGTATACGCTGTTATAATATACCCTATTAAATGTCTGACAAAAGCTTCTGAGTTTCTGATGAAGAAAGCGTTTGCAATGTTCAAGCGAAATTTTTTCAACAAGAGTAATATTTCTTTTCCACTCTTGTACCTCTCTGTTGGAAACTGTATTGATCTTCTGGTTTTTCTTTTGATGCCTACTATCCACAGTCGGACACGTATACAAACCCCTGTTAAAGGGCATGCATGCAAGCATCTTCAGGTAAGGGATTGAGACACTTCGCTTATATCAAACTTCTATTGTTGGTCAGCATATTGTAAATGTATTTCTGTATGATTTAAGGGACATCAAAGCTTTGCAAAACCTGTTTTCAGTCGTGAATTAGTACTTGAACCTGTAGCCTTGTACCTCCGTCTCTTTTATCAACAGTAAAACACATTTTTCCATTCAAGTACATTGAAAGGAGTAGGAGAAAGAAGCAGAAGGAAAGCATCAAACGCATCTCTAAAGCATGTATAAAGGCCTATTAAATGCCAGTCGCTCATGTCTTCGTCTTTCATCATTTCTGTCCATTTTGGCTAATACTTCAAGATTTTGAAGTCTTCTAATTATATCTATAAAGATTTAGAACATCTAGTATGTTTTACTGTAAATAATTGGCGATCTGATACAAATTCATTGCATGGCCTTTTATCATGTCTTAATCTTGGTGTCTGGATATTCCTTGGAATTTGAGTCTTCAATTTGTGCTTTCAATGAAGGCGGAAAGCAGGATCTTGGTTCCCTACTCTCAATTTTCTGCATTTTGTGAATACAAATCTCGATCTAGGGTGTTCAACATGATCAATATGATTTTTTTTCCTTTTCGTTTTCTTTTAAAAAAATTGTTTGTAGTGCTTTGATTTTGACAACTATGTTGATATAAATTCGAGAAGACCATCCTGGCGCTGCGCACATTGTAATCAGCATGTTTGCTACACTGATATCCGTATTGATCAAAATATGGTTAAGGTAAGTTGTTGATAAGTTCCATCTGTGATTACATTACCATATTATTTGGTGAAACTAGGAGCACCGGCAGATAATGGTTTGCATTCAGGTCCTTAAAGAGGTTGCCCCAAATGTTTCTGCTGTCATTATGACTGCTGATGGGTCGTGGAAAGCGGTGCCAGGTAGTGATGATCATACAGATCAGGCATGCCAAGATTCTGATTTGAAGAAAGATAAGCCTGATGATAGAACTCTTGCAAGCACCTCCGATGCTGTTCTGGATCTTACTGAAGAGAACAGTGAAGCCGATGCTATGGTCATAGATGAAATTGAGGAGAGGAAACCTCTAGCTCATCAGTCTAGTGACATGAATTTAAGTGTAACATCACAGAAGAATGTTCCTGCTGGTATTAGTACAGATGATGATGATACACAAATGGAAGATGAGTTCTGGTCTGGTCTTTATCTGAACTATGGGCCAACTTTACCTGATGGTAGGGTGGATAACCATGCTAATGGCGTACAAGGATTAAGTTCTAGTTCAGCTGCTGTTTCTCTAGCACTGGTTCGAGCTGATGCTAGCGCAAACAATACCCATGTTCCCCGAAACCAGTTTTCTTCTCTCGGTGATGCACAATCACATCTGTTGCAAATTATGAACTCGATTTCGGGTTCTAGGAATGGAATACAATCTGGCCAGAGAAATATAGATAGAGGACCAGTTACAGTTCAGGCTCTTCCAGTACAACCGCAAGTGCCAATAATGCAGCAGAGACCTGGTTCTAACTCAAATATTTTGCGCCCTAATAATTCTTTCACTCCTCCGGTCACACAGTCTGTTTCACCTGCCTTCAGTGGTTTGAACACCACCTCTACTGACATAGGTCTACTGTCGCAACTTTCTAGATCCTATGTAAGTCCATTAAGGTGTTAGGTTTGAACTAAACATAATTGTCTTGATATTGGTTCTTTTCTAATTCAGTGTTCTGTTGTATTAGGCATCGCAAAGCATGAGTCAGCAAGGGAATTCATTTACTCGTGGGGACCGCTACCAACATGTTGCTAGTGTTTCTACTCCCACTCTCGCCGTTCCTAAGGTTTCTTCTGGGGTTTCTAATCAGGTACAAAATCTAATCCAGCAGGCATCTCTTAACCCTAGGTTACCACAATCTAGGAGTCAGCCTCCAGGGTTGGCTCGATCCTTATCACCCTTGACACGGACACAGTCTCCACAAATTGGAGTCAGCCCCGCACCTCATATGTCGAGGTATGCTGCTCCTGCTGCTCAGCGACCTCTCCAACAAGGTAGACCTTTGTCAATGCTGCCAAATCAAACTCAAACACCAAGATCGGTTTCTCCAAATCCTGTGAATGTTGTTGATACTGGTAGAGCTTCAGTGGGTGTACCAAGAAACCTGGGTGGTTTAACTAGAACAGTTTCGACACCAGATGCCTCTGCAGGATTCACGTCAGATCAGCAAAACTGGCGCCCAGTGGGTCGAATGCGCGGAAGCCTCACAGGCAGACAGTTTTCTGAAGCTCTTAGCGAGTTGATGATTCAGCCTACCCAGTCAAAGCAAGCCACAAGGCCTCCACAGATGAGTCAACCTTCCCCATTCAGCATGCCTCCACAGATGAGTCAACCTTCTCCATCCAGTATGCCTCCGCAGATGAGTCAACCTTCTCCGACCAGTATGCCTCCGCATATGAGTCAACCTTCTCCAACCAGCATGCCTCCGCAGGTGAGTCAACCTTCTCCATCCAGTAGGCCTCCACAGATGAGTCAACCTTCTTTGACGAGTATGCCTCCACAGATGAGTCGACCTTCTCCGACCAGTACGTCTCCACAGATGAGTCAACCTTCTACGACCAGTACGCATCCACAGATGAGTCAACCTTCTCTAACCGGTACG
>JBBYHH010446954.1:0-11451 GCA_038382905.1 Daphne laureola
TGGCAACTCTGAGACCACATTGAGAGGTGTCGTTCTGATGCCTGGTCATTATGTTCCTGTCTCAGCGGAAAATGATGTTGCTCCAAATGTTGAGATGATAAAAAGGAACGAGACTCGTTTTACCAAAGAAAGAAAAGTGCGCCACCGTCCTGTTCCCAATGTTGGTGCAAATCCATTCAGAGAATCAGTTTCCGCTCAAGCATCTCTAAGTGCTCCGTGTGTTTCTAATGCTGGAACCACAGGAATCAAGCCGGCTCCTGTAATATCAAACCGCCCTGCACCTTCCCTGACCTCTAGAGGCAATGTGGTTCCAGTTCTGCTGCAACCTGCTAACATAGCATCTGGAGGTTTTGGTATCAAGCAAGTGTCTGCTGCTTCAAGCCAATCTGCTGATTTAGTGTCAGCTCCTAAACCGAAACGGGAGAATGCACCTGTTATCTCAAACCTACAGTTACAAACTCCAAACAGTCAGCCAGCGCCTAAAGGTGCTTTAACTGATGTCAATCTGTGTAATCAGTCCTCATCTCAGATGTCACACATGGTTGATGCAAATTCAGCTGGAACAGAATGTAAGGCGTTTGAGAAACTGTTGGCCCAAATGATGAAAGGAGCGGCTTCACCTTCACAGAAAGGTGAGCCCTTGTCAGGCGGTTTAACTGTGAGAGCTCACAGTAACGACCCGGATGATGCTCCGATATCTCCGGAACCTCTGCGAGCTGTAGACCCTGCAAACTCCTCGATGTTCAGGTCTTTTGAAAAATTCGGAACTGGCAAGATGACTGAGCTGCTGAAGGTATGATGATCATGAACCTGAGCTAAATCATTCATCTGCGTATGTCCGTGTTCTTCTCTTGATCCATTACTGAATTTTTATCATGTATTTCAAAGGCTGTTCAGGAAAACATGCGGGGGGATTGCCCGGTAGCCCAAGCGAAGAAGTTGCCAACTCGCAGGGGACCGGAGGTTTTAGATAAGGAAGCCATTGAACTCATGGAATGCCCCTAGGCAGCTAGGGTTTCAGGTATCTGATACCAATGGCCTCTTTTGCTTGCTGGCTAAGATGTGGGGTAATATTTTGAAGTGAAAATATGTAATAGGCTTTTGATCTAACTATGTTAGATGTGAATGAAAAACTCAGAAAGTGTAGAAAAGTTTGAATGGAATGGAATAGAATGGTGATGGTTTTTTTATGTACGAGTGTGAGTGACATTGCTTTTCTCAAGACGGATTTTTCCGTAGGCATTGGAAGAGGAAATATTTCTCAAGGGCAAATTACATCATTCATCCTTTAACTTTTTAAATGTTTGCAAAAACTTACGTTCTTTTCTAATGGTTGGTTTGAGGCCTGAGGGAACCCTTAGAAAATTCCGACCCTCTCGCTCCAATTGATTTTGGACCACTCTTATACTTGGTCTTTTTTTTTTTGTTTTTTCCCCTACCTACTTTGATTTGCAAGTACTCTTATCTTGATATATTTCTTTTTTTGAATTATCCCATAAAAACTTCATATTCTCAATCCAGAAGCTACTTTCGAACGTGTTATTTTACCAATTAAAATCAGACAAAAATCTTACAATGAACAATCTCGGAGTGACATATTTCATGAGGCCACACTTTGATATCCAACGAGTATTAATATTTTTCTTCACAAAAAAAAAAATTGTGATTAATCTATTACATTTAGAGTTATTAAAAATCATTTTTTATTAACAAGTCTGGTGACTTATCGGTGAAACCGATGTTTTATAGACACTAATCGCGCTAGTTTACTGATCACCAGTTTAATCGATGTATAAAAAAAAGTAATTGTATCATTATTAATCCAAAATTTTAACTAGAAAAACTTATAATTATTCAAAAAATAATAATTGATCACAGAACTCCATTTTATGCGAATAATTTTATTTTTTTAAACCAATTAGTTCATAAATAACATTCGGCCGTAAATATCGGTACCCCAATCACTACATAGGTACTACAGAATTTCATGGAAAAAATGGATCTTGACGAACACATTAATTATCTTACATGTCAATCTTACTTTATTACTTCAAAGTTTGTAATGTTTCTTAGTTTTTTGTAATAGAGGGGAGGGATGAGGAAGTAAAGTAATACTATATCCCACCAAATTAATCATGTTTGATTTTTATATTTATGTTTAACTTAATTTTTTATTAAAAAAAATTTATTAAAAAAAATCTTAATAAATATATTTAAAAATTAAACACATTTATTCGTTTTCTATTTGCATATAAATTTATAAAACTTATAAATCAAAATTTTATAAAAATTAAATTATAAATTAAATATTAAAAATAAAATATTTTAATTTCCTAAAAATGATGGAGAAAAGGTTGAAAGCACATCATATAAAAACAAACGTGCCAGTTTTTTTTTGTGATAGAGCGGAGGGAAGAGCTAGTAAAGTAAGAGTTGTTATGAATATACTCCATCATAAAAAAATTAAACTATTTATTTTGATAATTTTATAATATTTAATTAATAATTTTTTTTATAAATATTTAAATATTGAAAGTTAAATATTTTATATTTATATTATAATTTAAAATCTAATTTATATATATATATATATATTTAAAAATTATTTATCTTTACTAATGATTCAATCTTTTACCATGAAGGAAGTGTAGAAGAGGAGCAAAGATAAAAACCCTTAGTGACATTTACACTTCAAAAAATACTCCATTCATCCCTTATTAATTAAATATATTTAATTTTTAAATTTATTTAAGAATTTTTAAAAATAATATTAAAAATTAAATATGTACTACTAAAAAGTATGGTAAAAGTAGTCACGGGGTCCCAATATCATCACCAACCCCAGATCACCACCCACAGCACATCAAAAGTTTCAGAAACCATTCATTGCATTCTGCTTTTCTTTCTTCACCATAAAAAATGGCAGATTCAATATTATTATTATTATTGTTGGTGCTTCTTTATATCATCTTCTCAACCGCTTATGCTTATGCTGATTCCTACTCCTCCATCTTCAGTTTCGGTGACTCCCTCGCCGATACCGGAAACTTGGTAGCACTTTCCGATCACAGCAACCTCCCTCTCTACGCCTTCCCGCCCTACGGCGAGACCTTCTTCCACCGCCCCACCGGCCGCTGCTCCGACGGCCTCCTTGTCATAGATTTCATTGGTCAGTAACTTCTATCTTCTCGTCCTTAAAAAGATGAAACGTTTAGATTCGATACTGAGATTAATATATGAAAATTTTAGTACTGATTTTTCTATTTTTTTTATTTTTTATATTTAAATATATAATTAAATATAGAAATCGAGAAAAAGACTAATACAAAATCAAATTATAAAAAATACATATATTAAAATTAAAAGTTAAATTATTACTCCATCTATCTCTATTTAATTATTACGTTTGACTTTTAAATTTTTGTTTAATTTAATTTTTTTTGTTAGAAAGAATTTATTAAAGTTTTTTTAAAAAAATATTTTTAGAAATTAGACATATTAATTTATCTTATGTATATAAATTAAATAATATTATATATTAAAATTTTGAAAAAAAAAATACATAAATTAGATACTAAAAAAGAATCGTAACTATTAAAAATGGACGTAGAAAGTATTATTGAATAGAAAATTTTATTTAGAAAAGAAAGAGATTCATATTAATTATATTTTAATTTTAAATTTCTTGAGATAAGAATGATTTGATAAATTAATATGTAAAAATTTATCAAAGGGAAAAACGTTGTATTAATTTTTAGACGTCTAAAAAAAAAAATATTGTATTATTTTTTGGACGGAAGAAGGACTTGTTTATGCAGGTTAAACTGATAAGTTTCTTTATACAAAGCTATTCTATATCAACCTAACTTTATTATTACTTCTTTTCCATTCTAAAATAAAATAAAATCAAATTGAAAAAAAAAAACGTTTATCTTAAATGATGTGCTGGTTGAATGTTGAATGTTGAATGTCAGTCATACATGGGTTTTTTTTTTGTTTGTTTTGAGGGGTGAAATTTGATATTTATTTCTGCAGCTGAACATTTTGGGCTGCCATTTCTGCCACCGTATTATGGAACCGACAAAACTGGATTCAGGAAAGGGGTGAACTTCGCTGTGGCAGGCGCCAGTGCGGTTGAGAATGATTATTATGAGAAGATTGGAATTGAGATTACATTCACAAATACTTCTTTGGGGGTTCAATTGCGCTTATTCAAAGAGTTGTTGCCCTCTCTTTTCCCACTACCTTCAGGTAAGATTAGACCCTCAATTATCCGTTTGTTTACTTCCCAGTACCCATATTCTAAATTCAGTGCAATCTGGTCCATGACAGAGCGCGCCGAGTTCCTAAGGAAGTCTTTGATTGTGATGGGTGAAATTGGAGGGAATGATTATAACCATGCGCTCCTGCAAGGAATAAGCCTTGAAGAGACTCAAGAATTCGTTCCGCAAGTCATCGATGCAATTGCTTCTGCGATTGAGGTAACCAGAGAAACTTTAAGCACTCTAACATGACCATTTTTCATTGCATTGTAGTAAAGAGGCTTTGAAATGGGGCAATGCAGGAGCTGATAGGGCTTGGGGCGGTGAAGTTTCTGGTTCCCGGAAACCTCCCGTTAGGGTGCATTCCAGCTTATCTTACATACTTTGAAGGTTCAGAGAAGAATGAATATGATCCTCAAACAGGGTGCCTCCCATGGCTAAACGACTTCTCAGAGTACCATAACCAAAAGCTTCAAAAAAGACTGGATCAAATCCGGGAACTCCATCCTCATACAAGATTGTTTTACGCAGATTACTACAATGCCGTGATGCAGTTCTACACTTCTCCAGGACGATTCGGTAACAAACAGCGAACAATAACACTTCCGACTTCTGCTGACCATATCACTTACCTTGGTTTTTTAACATGGCAATTCAGGGTTTGATGGTGAGGATACTCTTAAAGCCTGCTGTGGAGGAGGGGGGACTTACAATTACAACACATCATACACATGTGGTCAACCAGATGTCGAAGCTTGTGCCGATCCGTTTTCACACATTAACTGGGATGGCATTCATTACACAGAAGCTACTTACAGATTAATCTCTCAAGCTATACTGAAAGGACCATACACAGTTCCTAGTTTTGCAGACTTCAACTCCCTGGTTGTAGCAGAATAGGGTGGAATGCTAGATGTCAATGTAATGCTCATTGTCAATAACCTACAATTTGGGATTTGCAAACCTTCCCAAATTATTCCTGAGATTCACATATCATCTTATCTTTGAGGATATTTCCGTAAATTTAACCACAAGTAGGGATAGATAATGTGAAATTACTTGATTTTCAGAGAAGTTAGGTGAAGGTTATTAGTTAGATAAACCAACACAAACATTCAAAATTAGGAAATACTCTAGTGATGTGGCTTAATCCCACTTAAGTTCCATCAACTACGCCCTAATTAAGGGTTGAGAAAATGTAACAGAGGTTGTTCTCAAATTAGAATATCTCATAATTTATCATCTGCTAGTAACAAGATGAAACCACACAAGAAAGTACTTATCTAAACGAAGATGGAGGGAAGTAAAAGGAACGTAAATACTCTGAACAATGAACATAACAACTATCCAGCACTGTGGCTTTTTACAAAAATCCAGTTGAAAACGCAGTACCAGAATGCGCTTTTTGCTAATAACTCTTCACTGAGTTAACAGCCATTTGTATCACTGAACAGGAACACGAACTCACTGTACAAAAAGAAAAGAAGAAAATAAATAAATATACCCTTCTGAGTTCAATTCTAATATAAACAGCCACAGAACAGAATATAACTCAAAGGAACCACAAAATTATACACAGAAATATCAGAGAACCATGATGTTACATCAAATAAAAACCACAAATGCCAATAAAAATACTACTCCCTCCTCCGTACACAAATAAATGATGCATTTTTTTTTGCACTCAAATTAAGAAATGAAGAAAAACAATTGCTCAAAAATAGCCCATAGTTTTAAGACATGGTTGAATGTTAGAGGATGAGTAATCAGAGGATTGAATGTTAGTGATATTAGTAAAACAAATGGGTCAAAATTTTTAAAAAAGGAAATGCACCAATTTTTTAGGGACATCCCAAAAAAGAATACGCTATTTAGGGACGGAGGCAGTATAAAATTAGCTGGCTGAACTAGCGTTAGTAAGGATATCAGCAACTATAGCTCTCTTCAAGTCAAAGTAGCAATTCTTATTGTCGGAAAAAAGCGATACTTCCCCATATAAGAACTGAATACCAACTCTAAACAAAAACCATACACTTAAAAAATTTACCTGCTGTGGTTGCTGGTAAGTCCCTGGCTGCTGGTAATTCCCGTACCCAGGATAACCACCATAATACACATTGGGATCCTGGGCAGGAGGAGCATATCCATATGCTTCATAGCCTTGCTGGTACCCATAGTACCCACCACCATTCCACTGTGCCTGATCTGGTTGAGTCTGAGCAAAACCAACATGTACTTTTGGTTAGAAACACAGATGGACTAGAAACAGGCAACATACAAGAAACACATTTTAAATAAGACAAAATGTACAACAAAGCTTGATTACAGAACCTGTTTGTTTGAAGAATTACGGCCCCAATCAAGCCGAATACTTTTCCCTCCCAATACAGTTCCATTCAGCACTGATAATGCTTGCTCAGCAGTGGCTCTAATGTATATCAGGTGACACAAGTCAAGACAGTGAAAAGCATAAGATCATTTATTTAACGACAGATGAAGATGTGAGCCTGTAGATTATTAGTTGTTACCTGTTACAAAATTGAACAAAACCACACTGCCTTCCTGCAGGTATTTTCACGTGAACTACCTCACCGATCTGGCTAAAGACTGCTTTCAGTTGATCTTCGTTGACACTTGTATCCAGAGCACCAACAAATACCTGCAATCAACACCCCAAGTTACTAAGCCACACGGAGTAGCAGAAGTATCCAGTAAAGCAAATCAGTTAGAGAATGTACCGTAGTGTTGTTAGGATCATTTTCTCCTTGATGAGCTTCAGAACTTGGTTGCGCATCTGCAAGAAAAATCATTTTGAGAACTACTACCTGCAGTCACACCCTCAGTCCCTCACAAGAGGTAGCTTCAGAATTCAAAAGATACTTAGACACAAAACTTAGCACGGTGTGATGGACATATATACATTCATTGTCGGTGCAAGTGAAAAATGCAGTCATTATTCAATGAGCTGCATACATTCCACAGCAGTACATATCCCATGTAACTGATTCAATTCAAGTAAACAATGCAGAAACAATAACTTCAATATCAAATCTTCTGTCCAGAAACATTCATTTATAAGGAGGAAAAAAAAAACACACACTCGGTTACTCATAAATTGATTGCTTGACCTATAATCTCAAATTCCATTTCTATGGAACATGCAAACTCAATTTTTTAATTGCTTACTTATAATCTCATTAAGAGAAAAGCCAAACCCTTCTGACTGTATGGAGAAAAAACTGAACCACCTTAAAATGCATAACGAATGTTCCTTATAAGCCAGTTGAGGTGGGAATACTCAAGAATCAGAAAAGCATCAAGAAAGGCCACATACTTAGCTTATCAACATTACAGGAATCAGAATGAGCAGATGACTTACAAACTCCATAAATAAGAGTAAGCAAACTCAATTGTCTGATCTGATTCCTTTACTTATAATCTAACTAAACAGGAAAATCCAAATCCTCCCAGACTGTATAGAGAGAAAACGGAACAAAGTCAGTTGAGACGGCAGTGGACCTCAAGCATCAGAAAAGCACCAAAGTACAAACAACGTCAGCTTCCTACACAAAGAGCTAACAAAACTTTGATATGTTTTCAATTTCCGCCCAAAAGAAGCCCCAACTGAGCTCCTGACTGAACAAATTTATCCTCTCCTTGAAGTCTCAGAGGAATATATGCAGGCCATGAGAAGGAAAAACGGGACACTGAACTTTAAGCAGGACATAACTTACAAGTACAATTATGGGTGTGTTCTCTTCAAACATCAATATCAAATATTCATTTCTCTCTCCAATTTCCTCTCCTTTTTCACCTTTTCCACTCCAAATATCCAATATCCAATATCATACCTACTAAAAGAACACACCCTATACTACATTTTTGAAGGAATATAGGATTAACTAAGCGTTCCATAGCTTACAAATAAAATTATAATACCATTTAGAAGGAAAAGCGGGACACTGAAATTTAAGTAGGCCATGAGATCATAAAAGGATCTCTCTGACAGTGACCTTCAGATCTCATTCACTGATTCACCTAAGCTCTGCTTAATATGATTGCAATGACAGAGGGGAAGAGGAAAGGTAGACAAAGTATGAATAATGGACGGAACTTGAAGAGAAATAAACAAAAGGCTCTGGGTTCAAGAAAATAGTAAACGAAAGCATGACAAAGAAGCTGAAGGAAAAAAGATAGGAAATAGAAAGAAAAATAAAACGTAATGCTTCAAAGGAGCTGAAAATAACTAGCGAGTAGCGAAGATATCCGCATGGAAATGAGGTAGACAGGTCACGTGAAAAAACTGACCTAAAATGAAGCCACGCAAGTGGGATCATTTCAGCCGATTATCAGTCCAGGCCCTCTCCAGAATGAGAGCCTCATGTGTCTCCTGCTTTAAGAAAACATGGAGGTTTACATAAGTTGTTCAATATTTTTGGCTTAATTGGTTGAACCCAAGTTTACAACTGAGCTAAGGTAATTGACTTCTCTAAAACAGAGCCAATCATCAAGGAGATCCCCTAATCAATGTGAATTCTCTTAAAATCGTAGAATAAAACCACCAAATACAACTACAAAGTTAGGATGCATAAAAACGAGAATTCCTCAGTCAATCAATCAGAAA
This sequence comes from Daphne laureola, assembly GCA_038382905.1. Taxonomy (NCBI): domain Eukaryota; kingdom Viridiplantae; phylum Streptophyta; class Magnoliopsida; order Malvales; family Thymelaeaceae; genus Daphne; species Daphne laureola. Next base: position 8,887 of record JBBYHH010446954.1, read on the forward strand.
AAACTGACATACAAAACCTAGATATAACTAACAAACAGCTGCAGCTTACCGTGACCATAATATTGAACAAGACTGCTAGACATACCTCTCTGATACTGCTGATCACCGCCAGCTTTCTTGCTGGCAGCTGGTCCAATTCTCATGGCCCTAGTCGAACAGTACTGTCCATTCATTTCAGTCATGGCACGAGTATGTTCACCCTCATCACTAAACTTCACAAAACCATAACCCTTAGACCGTCCCGTGGCTCTATCTATAACAACCTTTGCACCTTTCACAGAATGATAATTGAGTTTAAAAGTGTCAAGCAGAAAGGTGTCAGTGACATCAGGGGGCAGGTCTCCAACAAATATCGTATACTCAGGTCCATCATCCTGTCGCTTCTCACCAGTACCCATTGAAGCCCAATTCATCCTGAAATTTTGCCCAGGACCAGCATTTGGCATGGGTGTATTATTAAACGCGCGTAGAGTCTTATCAGCTGCTTCATGAGTGGTAAACTCAATAAAGCCGTAACCTTCAGAAGCCTTAGTAAGCCTATTTCTAATAATTTTGGCACCGCTAACCTGACATCAAAACAGAAAAGGCGACGATTATTATTAACATACGAAAGGCGTATCTTTCACAATCAAAATTGTACTCCATATTAACATTGGACATCATCTATTGAACATTGCTTAGGTCAAATAGAACCACATATCATCAAGACTCAAAACGTTCTATAACATCCAGCTGATAGCTGCCTACATAAGTTTGTATATCTAATTACCTCGCCACTGTACGAGAAGCAATTAACGAGATAGTGCTCGTCCATCCACGGCTGGAGGTCACCAATCCAAAGCGACCGGGCCTCGCTAGAAGCCGAAGAAGCGTTCTGCTGCGATGGATAATGCTGCATCTGAGCCGCCGGCGGTGGCATCGGCTGCTGCGGAGTCCATCCGGCGGACGGAGCCATAGGCTGCTGCTGCTGCATCATCATCCAGTGCTGCTGCTGCTGCTGCTGCTGCGCCGCCGCCGCCGCCGCCGCCTGCTGGTGGTACTGCTGCTGATTGGCCGCCATATGCGGTGGGACGACGCCGCCGGACGGTGGTTGCTGCATCATATTGACAGGAGAAGATGAGGGAGCAAAAGACGAAAGCTCGGACTGGACTAAACCCTGGAAGAGTCTCCCTGGGAATTGAGATCCAGAGAAGGGTTCGCCGCGAGAGAGGAGAGGATTGTTATGGTACGGTCGGATTTTATATGGGATTCCTGTAACCTCGTTTGGGCCTAGGTTGGTTGACCTAAGATGGGCTCATGTCTTTCTTCAATTTCGCAAATAGAGGAATCCAAATCAAATCAGCCCTTTCTAATTATTATTATATATTATTGATGAATAATGTCCGACTAATCGGGGGTGCCACGTAATCACTTAAAAAAAAATTCCCGATTTTTTTTTCCTTTCTTTTTTTTTTTTACGTTTTTTTTTAATTTTTTTTTTCCCACGTCAGTTTTTTATATATATATATTTTTTTACTTTTAAAGTATGTTCATTTATGCTATTTGTATGAGAGAGATTTTTTTTCTTACTTTTTTTTTTTTATAGATATGTTGACGTAAGTTTGACGGTAAAATGGAAGTGTATTGAGGTAATTTTCTATTTCTTGAATTGGCGAGGTTTTCAGAAAATTAGAGGGATTCTGTAGGGATTTAGGATTAGGGTTAGCGTATTTGGCTATTTGCTTTTTTATTTTACCGTCAAATTTACGTCAACAAAATCTCACTTATAACATAATAAAAATTAACGATTTTGTCACGACATCTGATACTATCAAACCAGTAGTGACAATTTTACCTTAATTTCAAAACATGAATGACACTATCGTTTCAAAATAAAATTAAAAGATAAATTTATATAAAAAAAATTTAGCCATCAACAAGGATTTTAATGTGCACGCTACGTTGCAGTATTATTTTCGGATTAACTTAGCTAATTACTAAATAGTACTCCCTCCTTCCAAAAAATATACATCTATTCAGATACGGAAGTGAATACTGTTGATGAATAGTAGCACGTCCAATAGGACGACGTTACGTAAGACCTTTTTTAAAATTTTATTTACTTTTTTTTTTTTGTGAACAATAGCGCGCCTAATAGGATTACGTCATGTCACTTTTTTTTTTTTGAAGTCAGAACTGTAGCGTGCCCAATAGAGCTGCGCCACATCACCTTTTTTTTGTTTTTTTTTTTCATTTTTTGCTTTTACTTTTTTTTTCTTTTAAAGTGTGTTCATTTATACTATTTGTAAGAGAAATTTTATGAATTTTAGAAATTGATATGAAATTTGTGAGAGAACATTTTCTAGATACTCTATCTATTTACGAAAAACGACACTGTTGATGAATAGTGTCCGCCCAATCGGGTGGCGCCACATCATCATTTCTTTTTTAAAACATGCTTTCCATATTAATATATCATACATGCGCCACTAGCATGTCACATGATATTATGTCATATATGTACACAACATATTATATATAGTCTTAAACTAAGTCATAGCATGATGTCTTTGTCAAATCATGCCC
>JBBYHH010447065.1:0-11451 GCA_038382905.1 Daphne laureola
TTAGACTAATATTTTATTATTTAAACATATTAATTAATTATTTGGTTTAAACTTTAATAAATTTTATTAATAATCCTATCACTTTTTCTCTCTTTATTTTCTTATGCTACTACTATGATTTTATGGTTAAATATGCTTTTAATTTAGCATTCATGTCTTGTACGGAGCGCGTAAGTTAGATCTAGTAGTCATAAGATACTGACTCTATCCTTGAAAAGTTTGTTCATTTGTTAGGAAATAATTTTCCTCTAATCCGAGGTGCAGGAAACTTCTCCTTTTCGTATACGTGACATAACATTATTTATTATTTATATCTCAATTAATTACGGATTATCACACCCCATAATTATTAGTGACAGCTCCGTAATTAATAATGGTAACACAAACCAATAATGACACGTCGTGTATGCAGGAAGGAAGAGTTCTCTCCACCGAGAGTTGAAGGAGAATTGCACCCCATTTGTTATTTCATTTTATAATTTAATCTACGATTTTTTTTCACAAATGTTTAAATATATAAAGTTAAATAATTTATATATATATATATATATATATTCATAATTTCTAACCTATTTTTTGTCTGAATATGTTTTTTGGGAAATTTCTTTTCATAATCTTTAAAAAATATCGAGTCAGATATTTAAAAACATTAAATCACACAGGTCAATTAATCAATTACGGATGGATTATTACAAAAGTGTTGGTAATCCAACATTCACTATAATGAATGGATCTTAATTTTTTTTTCAGTACGTACAGAGATTGTTGCGTGTGGCACTTCAGCCCAGCGAGTCAGTTGAATAAGTGGACATGTGGCCCAACTAAAGCCCAGATGATGATACCCACTCTGAGCCCAAATCAAATCCAGCTACGCTAAATCTTAAAATCACATTTGGCCCCTAAACTTTTAACTCGGTGAAGAAAAGATCATGGAATGGAACAAACATCTCGAAATAAAACCATTAATTCATGTTTGTTTATATCATTTATTATTAACTTCCATAAAGTTGCAGATTAGTACCCAATCTGAATATTTTCTTACTTATTTGTTTCAAAAACTAAGTAATAAAAGAACAAGTTTGATTTGCATGGAGGGCTTTTTTTTGTTTTGAAAATGACCTATCAGTCATTATGTAGGCTTTTAGCTGTGACATAATTTGAATTTACTGAAAGGTAATTGTCAAACTCATGTGGTCTATTTTTTTGAGACTTTATCAGAGTAAATAGATGTTCAAAATTTGCCTTTACAAAATATAACTTAAAGCAGTATTTTGTATTGTCTTTCCGCATCTGATATTTTTAAATATTTTACAATTTCTCCTACTTTCTCTTCTCTATTTTGCAAAACTTTTCTCTCTTATAATGTCATCAATATTAATTTTCATTTGTTGCACAATAATAATAATAATAATAATAATAATAAAAACACTGATTTTAAAACTTTATTCTTCTACATAAACCGTCCCACCTCTCCCCCTTTTTTTCTGTTTCAAATTAATTATCAAATTTCTATTTATGAAACTTTATTTGTAACCATTCTAACTTAAAGTAAGAGAATGATACATCCTTTGTTTTCATGTGAAGATATATTCCCTTCATACTCAATTAATTGATTCATTTGATTTTCATATTTCAAAATTTAATCTTTGACACAATTTATTGTAAAGATAAATAGTGAAAAAATTCAAAAAATATATATATATTTACAAACTTTATATTTCAAATTATAATACGCATATAAATTATTTAACTTTACATATTAAAATACTCATAATTAAAATCATAAATTAAAATATTGTAAAACAAACAAATAAATATGTCAATTAATGAAGTGAGTAAAACTCAAGAACCAAAAAGAATGAAGGTTTAAGGAAGGCAGAATGAAGAGAGCAGAGAACAGACCAGAAGGAGGGAGAACCTATGTATGGAGTAAGTAATACTACCTCCCTCCCATAATAATAATGCGTTGATTTGGTTGTTTCAAAATTTATTATTTAAATTAATTTTTAATAAAGATAAATAATTTAAAAAAAAATTAAAATATATATATTTAAAAAAAGTAGATTATAAATAAAATTATAAATTAAATATTATAAAATTATTAAAATTAATTTTTTGATGAGGGATAAAGTAATTAATGAAAGGCATAGATTAGATTCATAAGCAGGGAATTGAAGGGAATTGGGATGAGTGAGAGATGAATAAATGGTGCAGTGATGCAGCAGGTAGGTAATAAGAGAAAGAGGGAATTGCTGAAGAATCATAAGTAGCTACCACATTATTAGTAATTTATAGGATGAGGTTGTTTATGGGACATTAATTAATTGGTCATATTCATATATATGATGATTTTTATATATAGCATTTCAAATTAATCTCTTAGCTAGGTTTTTTGTAGTACAGTTCCCCCTAGTGGTCCTAACAACTGTCTTATATATATGGTTATATGCTGAGTGGAGCCAGCAATTCAAGCTGCATTGCAGGCACAAGAAGAAGAAGAGATGATTCATTCCTTAACCAAGTTTTGTGTATAGAAAATAAAAATCAACGTTAAAAAATATATATTTTTTAACACTCAAATTAAGAAGTTAGAAAAAAAGGGAAAAAAAGCTGTCAAATTTTGAAGTAATAGAAGATAAAATGTTATGGGTATTTGAATAAAACAACTCTAACCAAAAATTTTAAAAAAGGAAATGCACCAATTTTTTCAGAATCATTCAAAAAAAAATAAACACCATTTATTTAGAGACGGATGAAGTATTTGATTTTTAAGTTTGTATTTGATTCAAATTTTAACAATGAATATTTTGTTTTAAAAAAAGTGCTTACAAAAAAATCCATTGGTTTTTACATTAAGGGTAACTTACAAAAACCCTTATAAATTTAGGTGAAACCTCCGGTTACCCCTTTTGATTTTGGAAATCTTTAGAAAATCCCCTAAGGTATTGTTAAACCTTCACTTATCTCCCCTAACAGTTAACCCAATAACATTTTTTATAAATTTCTTGGAGAAAATCACATAATTACACCTAAAATGTTAGAGTATAATTGTCAGGATTAAAATATTTAGGATGTAATTAGGTGATTTCTCTATAAATTTAACAAAAAATTAAACGAAATTAACTATTGATGGGGCAATTGAAAATTTTACAATACCTTAAGATATTTTCTGTAAATTTCTCAAAATTAAAAAAAAAAAAACTAAAAATTTCACCTAAACTTAAAAGAGTTTTGGGATTTTTATAAGTTACCCTTACATTTATTTGTTGATGATGAAGGATCCAATTATGGAGGTAGTAAGTGCAAGAGATGGGGACAGCACATCACCTAAATTCTCCCCCCTTTTCTTTTTCTTCAATTAATTTTCATTCCCCTTTCTCATGTAATTTCCCTATCATCACTACCTCCAACTTTTTACTCTCATCTGCACCCTACTATCTATTCCATTCTTGCACCAACATTTGCTTACACTTTCCTACTATTATCATACATTCACTTTCAACAATCATAACTTAAAACTAAATCTATACCTTGTACTACTTTTTCACTCTCTCTGCCACGCCATGCGCCTATCAATTTATTTTCTAATAGGAAATTATCAATTACCCCATAAGATTTGACATAATTCTTATTTTGTCATCAACGTCCAACCCGTCGCCTAAGCCCGACCCCTACCTAGCATCGCCGCTATCGACCTCAAGTGGTTGCCTTCAACCTCGCAAAACCGCCCTCGACCTTGCACCGTCACCACTCCCTTTCCCAACCTAGCGCAACCGATTGCATTTGTGTCGCAAACCCTCGGTCTCTTTCTGATGAATATGTGATCCCTCGTTGGCGCTTTCCACGTCGCCCTTACGTACTTGCCAGCCACGTCATGCTACTCGTTCTAAGTTCGTGTCTCGCTCGCCCGTGCTTTCTCTATTGTGCCAGTCCAAATCTGGATTTGTTGGGAGACGTTAAATGAGAGGATATATATGGATGCAGGTTTAAGGTCAATGCAACCCGATGGGTTGAGGGTCTAGGTCGTGGTAAAATTTGGATGGAGGGGGAAATGTGTAAAATGTTTAGGGTATAAGATTGTTAGAGCTAATACTTTTATGATTAATAAATTTGGGCATTATTCCAAGAAAATGAAAATCACAATGCACTAAGTTAACTCTCAAATGAGATTTTTGTAAGTTTTTTTTCCAAACGTTATGAGACTTGTTTTTTTAGATTATGCAAATATGAGATCAAATTGAAAATTATGCTAAATCTCACGGTAAATGATTAAATTAAGATGCTTCAATTCTAATTAGCACCTACTTCTCGTCTGCATTTTCCCAATGCCTACTAAAACGAAATCCTTTTGAAAATAGTTTGTACTGCTTGTGATCTAAGTAAACACCTAATCTATAATGTGGTTGTGATATAAAGTTGCTATAACATTTTGAAACAAAGTAGATTTTAAGGTTATGTGTAGTTATTTACTCCAATTTCAAGCATAAGAAAAGCATCAAATTCCTATAACTCACTGCTCTTCCATATAAGGGTGTTACAATCACAGATTAAGGAAGAAAACCTTTGATTTGTACCTCTTGTAGTTCTTCTGGTCTCTTCAACTTCAAAAGTTCCCATCTTTTTTTTCTTTAAAAGGAAGAAAATCACAAGAAGTGTATTGAAAAAAGTTATTTGAAAGTGGGGTTCTGTGACGTTTTTCGTTAAGTTGGAATGGTGAGCCAAGATTCATCTTTCAACTTTTTACATGAAAACTGAAAAGGTGATATCTTCATCATCCTCATCATCCTGGATCCTTCTTCTGCTCCATCTAATCAAACAAACAGGAGATGAGATGACACCCACTTCAGTTCAGTTCGGGTAGGTAGTGCCAAAATCGGTCCAATTCTCACTATAATTTTCTACCACGGTTAAGTATTCCGTTAAAAAATTAATAAATTAATCAATGATGTTAAGAAATTATAGTGAAAGACATGAAATAAATAAGGAAATAGCTAGGGGACAGCAGAATTGGACTCCGCAAAAACAACAAGGTAAAAGTCACAACAACAGCAAAAAAAAACAAATTTTCAAATTCGTCACAAATTGGATACTTCACTTTTTATCCGATTGAATAAATTATTAAACTTTTTAACTTATCACGGATCAGTCATTGAGCTTTTCAAAAATTATATCAATTTAATCAATCGATCTGATTTTCGATCAGGTGGAAGACAAAAAAATGATTTGGATTAAGCTAGCAATTACAATCTAAAGCATCCTTAAGTGTTTGATTTAAAGAAAATTGCTCTAACTTTTCATTTGATATTTTCACTTAAGAACACACCTAGAAGAACTTTAGATCTAACTTCCTCTTTAATTCATGTCATTTTTCGTCCGCCACATCAACCGAAAAACTAAACATAATGGTTAAATTTGTACATTTTTAAAAATTCAATTCAGTGATCAAATGGTGATAAGTTCAATGATTTAGAAAATAACAATATTTATGAAAATATTCTCACCTATATATATATATTCTGATATTATTATTTGGTACATCTATTATTTATTAGGAATTAATCATGGAAGTGTTAACCTGTAATTATTAGTGATGGATTATTTAGTGCTTTTTGAGAAACAACAATATCCACAATCAGATAATTAAAAAGCTCTAACTTTGAACTCATTCATTAATACTACTACTACTAATCAAATTAAGAGGAGGAACGAAGTTGATAATTAGGTAGTTCATGAGGTTAGAACACTAATTTTAACCCTAAAAACTTAATACTACCACTAATTAACAGAGCAAAACAAAAGAGAGTTGTTTTTTTTGTTGGTCAACACCAGTCTGAAAACAGAGCCTCGTAGATCTCTGTAAAAACCTCGACAATGATCTGATGATGGCGATTTGAATTCAGCGACAGGAAACACTGCAACAACTGTTCCAGACCCGTGCCAGAAAATATCTGTTTCTCCAGGATCATCTCCACCATTGACGTCCTGAAGTCGTTGTACGGATCCGACGAACTCTTCACCACCGCGAAACTGTCCTTCGTTTTCGCCGCCCGGCCGGGATCCGTTTCTACGACGGCGTCCCCTGTTTTCTGATCGGCGACTTTGCTCCGGCGGCGGCGGGAACTTGACGACTCGGAGGAGAGAGACCTTGAAGAGAAAAGTTGCCGATCCCCTTCGTCATCGCTGCTGGACCACCATGATCGGCGGTAGCTAAAGGATTCTTGAGAAGACGAGCTGAAAATCATGGCCGCCGCCGATCTCTTCTTATAATAACTCTTCTGCTGGTTCTTCGTGACTGCTCCCTTCTTCTGATCCTTCCGTTTCTTCTTCTTCTTCTTCCTGTTCTCGTAAAAATCGAAGTTGTTGGACTCCAACAGGGGAGAAGCAGGGGATTGCGGAGGACAAGCGAAAACGAACGGCGAGTTCCGGGCGGAGAGCTTCCGGCGAGGACGAGAAGAAGAATTAGTCATCATGATCATGCAGTTGTGATCAATGGCGTGGATGGATTCTGGGCATCTGGGTTTGCAGATAAAGGGAAAAGGTGGAGGCTTTTGTTGGGACGATGACGACGACCGGAGTAGTAATGGGTGGTCCGACATGTGGGAACTGAGATCGGAGTGGTTCCGGTGGGAATTAAAGACGGGCTTTTCGGCGACGTCGGAGAAGTTCCGGTTCCGGCAGGAGGATAAAGAGGAACGGAATATGCGAGAGAATCGGTGCTTGAGACTGTTTTCCATAGATGGTGGGGAGGTTTAATTGTTGAAAACAGAGGATCAATGTGGCTCCTTCCTCAATATTTATATTGAGATGCAGAATCTTGTTCTCTTTTGTTTGTAGTAAATAAATAGAAGAAGAGTTAATATCTTGTACACTACACCATCACTTTTTAATGTATAGAATGTCTTATAAATTTATTTTAATATTATTATTTAAAAGAAAAGATTCACAAAATTATTTTTATTTAAAAATAATAATGAAATTTTTTTTTTACCGTTAATGTATCGAATATTAACTTATAAAATGATAGAAAAATATCTAGCGATCACTTTAGTAGCCATGTTTTTTTTGAAGATATTTTTTTAACATCTCAAATTTGAATTTTGGGTATCCTAAATTTTTATGAGATTTGAGTGTTTATGTAATAATATGCTCAGGCTTCTTTTCATCCCTTGCCGTCTCGTTCCGTTATATATATATATATATTAAAACCAGTAAATTGGAACCAGTAAAAAGGAAATAAATGCAATGTCTAAAATTGAAAACAATCAATTCCTTAAAATCTGGTTCCTGCTATAAACAAATGCGTGAAACAATTCCCAAACCCAACTCCATTCCATTCAAACCCAGCCAGAACCATGACATTCAGATCAAGCTTGGACGGCGGGAACGACAGAGTCGGAGAAGGCGGAAGAAGGTCGAGGATTCCGACAGCGTTGAAGGCTTGGGTCTGCTCGAACTACAGGTTAGGGTTAGTTTCGAATTCCTACTAAACTTGAACCAGCGGAAAATCAGGGTCATCGATCTGATTCTTTTGATGATGTAAGGTGCAGACGGATGCGTTGAATTATTATAAATTAATTATCTGTTTTAATATTCTTTAATTATTCATTAGTTTCTAGTAGTTAATGTAATTTTAGAGATCACCTTTTGCTATCCAACGAGTATCGTCGGTACCGGTATCAACCGTCTAAAAATTAAAATTATTAATATTTTTTTTTGTTTTAAAAAAATTGTATGGTTAGTTTATTATATTTAGAGTTGTTATATCCATTTTTGATTAACAAATATTGTAAAAAAAAATAAAAAAATTACGTTATTTTAGTTTAGCGGTGAAACTGGCGTAATCATCGTTTTTATCGATGTATAAAAAAACTTAATTACATCATTTTTAATTCTAAATTTTAACTTGAAAAAATTGATAATAATTAAACAAATAATAAATTAGTCAAAAAACTCTTTTTTATGTAAATAAAATATTTATTTTTCAAATTTTTAAGCTTGTAGGTACCGGTACCCACAATCACTAGGTGGATACCGTAGAATTTCCTGTAAACCCGCCCCGCCCCGCCCGATTTACATCCCTACCCGCACAACAAACTTTGTTTTACCTGTTTTAGTCCCTAAGATTTATTCTTTGTTTTCACTTAAGTACTTATCTATTACGCGTGTTACATATATGTGTATTTTTCCTCTTTTAACATTGGTGATAAAGATGAAACTGTTTAGCTTTTAGTGGTAGAAACTACAAACGTGTACATTCTCATAGCTAAAGATCATATTATGGATCAAACCTAGCTTCAATTCTCTACTTTATTACGCAGTAGCACAAAGAAGCCGGCGGAGAAGCTGGCGGCTGAGGAAGCCTCGCCTGAGAAGCGACTAAAGACGGTGAAGAAGATTTCAAAGGAGGGTGGTGCTGGCGGTAAGAAAAGAAGAAGATCAAGAAGAGCACTAAGACCTACAAGATCTATATCTTCAAGGTCTATCATGACATTGGAACTCGAGCAAGGCGACGAGGAATCATGAACAGTTTCACTAACAATTTTTTTCGAGAATCTCGCTGAAGAGGCATCCTGATTGAGTTGGTACAATAAGAAGTCGACGATCACTGCAATGAGATATAGACGACCCTTCGATTGGTCTTGCCGGGTGAGTTAGCCAAACAAGCGTCTATGAGGGGACGAACAATTCTATTTTGTTAGTCTTGAACCGTGTGTCAACCGTGCATCTGTAAGTAGTTTTGCCTCTACCCTGGTTGTTAATCTATGTAATGCTAAACTTGGCCAAATGTTTATTTACTGCTTCAACCCTTCTAGGAGTACTTGACAGCTTCCTAAAGAATTTTTTAAATTGAGGGACCGATGGCAAATGAAAAATGTGCAGCAGGTTTCCAGTTTTGGTTTCTTTGTTTCTTTCTCTGGAGTAAGAACTCTTGGTAATTGGTTCTGTACTATCCTGTGTTTAAACTTCATTTCTTAAACTATGCCACAAGGATGCATCAACTTGGGTTTACAGTTTTCTTTATAAAAAAGGTTTACAGGTTAACACATAATTATTCCCTTAGTTCTTTTACCCATTGAGCACCAAACACTTCACATCCTTACTCTCTACTTCACTTTTCTTTATCTCAAGCCTATTGATAGCAGCCCTGAAACCAGCACTGTGAATTTAATTTATATGGCTTCCAGACTAACAAAATGTTCAAAGCTGGAGGATAATTCAAGCTCCCAACGGTCATATTGTTAGTTGAGAGAAGGTTAAGGAGATTGAGCTGCGAGGATTAAGGAGTGTAGCTGTAATCAGTTGGAGTAGATTTTGTTTGCTGATTTAATGCTTAATAACGTTAGAAGTTGTTAGTTTGTTAAATGTACAATTGCCTATAAAAGGCTTAGTCATTAATGAAGAAAGTCACGGTTCTCATCTCTCTGCTCTACACTCATTTGCATACATAATTGATCCAACATTTTTGGTATCAGAGCTGGTGAGTTAGGGAAGAACTTAGAACCTCAAGCAATGATTGCAAATAGCAACTCAATGATTCTCACACAACCACAAATTCCCATATTCATACGAATTCTGGTGCATCAAGATAAGGACCTTGTTTCTGTCCCAAGGTCTGTGGGATTATGTGGAGAACTTCTATGATGAAGAAGCAGATGATGAAGATCTCCAGGAGGAACATATCAAGAAGGATGCAAAAGCCTTGTATCTGATCCAACATGCAATGCATGAGACAATGTTCTCCAAAATTGCTGCAACAACCACCTCAAAACAGGCATGGACAATTCTGGAATCTGAGTACCAAGGGTCTGGTAAGGTTATTACGGTTAAACTTTAATCATTGAGAAGAGATTTCGAAACTCTTAGCATGAAAAATAAAGAAACTGTGTAAGAGTACTTAGCTAGAGTAACTGCCATTGTGAGTCAGATGAAAGCCTATGGAGACAAAATCACAGATGAGGTTTTAGTGTCCAAAGTCCTTAGAAGTTTAACTCCCAAGTTCGATCATGTGGTAGTTGCAATAAAGGAGTAAAAAAATCTTGCTGAATTTACCTATGATGAACTGATGGGCTCCTTGCAAACACATGAGAATAGGATGAACAAATCTACAGGCAAAAATCAAGAAAGGGCATTTCAAGTCAGAAGTGAGACAAAATTCAATTATCAACCACAAGGAAGAGGTCGTGGTGGCTACCAAGGAAGAGGTAGAGGGAGAGGTAACAGCATCTCTTGCACATATTACAAGAAGATAGGCCACAGAGAAGAGGATTGCTGGACAAAGCAGACCCAGGCCAAGTACACAGAGCAACAAGAGCATGATGATTACTTGTTCATGACCAGTGATAAGATGAAAGGCATTTCAGAGGGAGTTTGGTTTATGAACAGTGCATGTTCAAACCACATGATGGGGGAAAGAAGTTTGTTCCAAAGTCTGGATGAATCTATGAAGTCTCAAGTCAAGCTTGGAAATGATAAGATAGTTGAGGTAGAAGGTAAATGAGTTGGGTCCATTCAGATTGCACCAGGTAAGAACAAACTCCTTAAAGATGTTTTCTATACTCCATCACTTGCACATAATCTGTTAAGTGTTGGTCAACTAGTGGATGAGGGATATTATGTTAGTTTTGGAAATGGACAATGGACAGTGCACAGTCTCAAGTGGTAGGCAACAAATCCTAACATTGCCTATGACTAGAAACAAAATGTTTCCCCTATTGCCTTCTGATAATGAGCAAGCCTTAATCACTATTGGAGATGAAACCAAAATGTGACATGAGAGATATGGGCATCTCAACACCAGAGGCTTACAACTATTAAGAAGCAAAGACATGGTTCAAGGGCCGCCAAACATTGAGGCAAAATCAGATGTTTGTGAAGGTTGCTCCTATGGAAAGTAGGTAAGGAAGTCATTTCCAACCGGTAAGGCAAAAAAGGATGATTCAATTTTAGAACTTGTGCACACAGATTTGTGTGGCCCTATGGAAACAGAATCACTTGCTAGGAGCAAGTATTTCATGTTCTTCCCAAATGACTACTCCCGGATGATTTGGGTATATTTTCTCACTCAAAAGTCAGAGGCATCTGAGAATTTCAGGAAATTCAAAGCCATGATTGAAAAACAAAGTGAGAGAAAACTAAAAGTCCTCTGATCAGACAGAGGGGGAGAATTTATGTCACAAGAGTTCATTGATTACTGTGAGCAAGAAGGTATAACAATACAGTTGACAGCTCCATTCACACCAGAACAGAATGAAGTTTCTGAAAGGAAAAACAAGACAATGGTGGAAATGGCTAGGTGCATGTTAAATACCAAGAGTCTTCCTGATACTTTTTGGGCAGAGCCAACAACAACAAGTGTGTATCTGATAACAACCTTCTCCTAGCTATGCACTAGCATGGATCATAAGGTTTCATAATGGGCAGAAGTGATGTTGCCTAACTTGAAGAAATACA
>JBBYHH010447176.1:0-11451 GCA_038382905.1 Daphne laureola
GAGCTCACTGCTTTCTCCCCGATGGCTAGATAGACTATCAGGGGCTTGCCCTCGGTAGGTTTACTTAGAGTCGGCATCTCTTCTATGTACGTTTTGAAGCCTTCCCGTGCTTTCTGGCATTTGGGGTTCCATATGAAATTGGCCCTTTTAGATGTCTTTTCCTCCTTTGTCATTTTCTCATCCTTGGTCACCCCAATCCTCCCAGGTTCGGCTCCTTCCTTGATGAGTAACTTAAAAAAGGGCCTACACTTTTCCCCGTATCTTGATATGAATCTGTTGAGTGATGTGATTCACCCGAGTAACCTTTGTACATCTTTGATAGAAGTTGGGGTTTTTGTATTCATGAGAGCCTTTATCTTAGCTGGGTTCGCATCTATACCTCACTTGGACAACATGAACCCTAGAAACATGCATGCTTTTATACCGAACACGCATTTATTAGGGTTAAGTGTTAATTCGTACCTTCTGAGTCATTCGAAGACTTCCTCAATATCCTGAATCAAGTCATTCTCCTCCTTGCTTTTGATAATGATGTCGTCTACGTATACTTCCAAATTTCTACCGATTTGATCGCTGAATACTTGGTCCATGAGTCTTTGGTAAGTGGCTCTGGCATTCTTGAGTCCGAAGAGCATTCGTATGTAACTGTGTACGCCGGATTCACTAATAAATGAGATTTTATCTTTGTCTTCGGGGTTCATTTGAATTTGATGGTACCCACTATAAGTATCAAGAAAGCTAACCCTGACGTGTCCAGTTGTCGAGTCTACAAGTCTGTCTACCGGTGGCGTCGGATACGAGTCCTTCAAGCAAGCATCATCGAGGTTGGTAAAATCAATGCATATGTGTAGTTTGTCGCTATTCTCTCGGGATGCAACAACTGGATTACTCAATCATTCGGGATAAGAGACTTCTCTAATGACACTTACGTTAAGAAATGTCAAAATATACTCCTTGATGAAGTTTCTTTTAAGAGGAGCGGTGTTTCGCTTCTTTTGCTTTATGGGTCTAGCATTCAGGTTAATGCAAAGGTTATGTTGGATTACTTCGGGATCTATCTCGGGGATGTCACTCGAAGAATAGGCAAAGAGATCTTTATTCGACTAAAGCAGATTTACAAGTTTTGTTTTACTGCCTTCGGGCAGGCTGCTCGCGATACGGGTGGATCGTTCCTCTGTGAGCGTAACTTCTTCCGTTTGTAGATCATTTGTTTCTTTTTCCTTTGAGTTCTCGGGCTTCGGGTACTTCTGAGCAATGGATGCGTAGCCTTCATTGGTCTCGAACGTCACTGTCAGATACTTAACGTCACTTCTTATGTGAATGGCTCATTGAGTTGATCTGCCGATGATGGCATTATAGGCTGAGGGCACGTCGATGACCAACCACTTGATCATTACCGTTGTATACCTGGTCTCTCCTTCGGGACCCAAACCAGTGAACATGGTTGGGAGTTCAAGACATCCAAGGACAGGCAGCTCGCCCGGTCATACCCCGTATATAGCGGTCTTCACAGGGTTCAGTCTGCTTGACTTCAGGTTTAGTCTTTTGAATGTTTTGGCGAACATCACATCTGCGTTCGAGCCATCATCACAAAGGACTATTTTGATGTCGATGGTGCCTACTCTGACAGTGATGACTAGTGGATCATAGTACGGGAGTCTTACCTCGGTGCCATCGGCCCTCTTGACTTTGTTCGATGGCCTGCCATAGTTGAGGGAAGCGATCTCTCTAGATTTCTGTTTTCTTTCGTTGGATCTGAGTGTAGTGTTGATGGTGTTAATTACTCCAATGGCTCGGCACGGGGATTTCTTTCTTCCCCTTTTTTTCTGAATCAAATCCATCATTGTCCACCTTCTCCTTGCCTTGAGGTTGCTTCTCCCTATCTCCTGAGGGCATCTTCAGGTACTGTGCCAAAGAGCCTTTTTTGATCAAGTGCTCAATATACCCTTTCAACTGGTAAAATTGCTCGGTATCATGGTTGTTTCCCCTGTGGAACTAGCAATACTTGGCTTCATTGCGTTTTTCTCCCTCTGGCATTGCCCTCGGCCAGCTCACGCTTCCTTGCTTCTTGAGAGCGGAGATGATATTGGTTCGGGATGTATTAAGGGTGGTCAGTGATATGGGCTTCCTGAACCCTTTCCTTTTCCCTTCCCAACTTTCTTAATTCCTTGGGTTGGTCCTTTGATTCTCCGTCTTGTATTCTCGAGCATCTCTAACCTCAGTTTTGGCTTCCCACTGGGACAACAGTTATTATGCTATCATGTGCTCATGGGTCACCGAATACATCTCCTCCACTGATGATGGGTTCTTCCTGGACAACTCGTACGCTAATCTTGAGTTTGGAAGCAAAGCTTTGATGAAAGCCATAATGCGGATGTTATCCGTTAAATCCGAGGCATGCACGGCTTCCTTGTTGAACCTTTCCACGAACTCCCGAATGCTTTCGTTCGGCTTTTGCTTGATGTCAAACATTTGAATGGATCGTTTTGCTGACCTTTTGCTTCCGATGAAATGGGTAGTCAATTTGGTGGCGAGCTCTCCGAAGAAAGAGATTGAGTCCGGTGATAGTGCATTATACCAGCTCGAGGGTGGCCCTCCGAGGGCTACTTCGAAGAATTAGTACAAGGCATCTTCATCTGCTCCTTTCAGTTCCATTGCTCTCTTGTACTTTTTGATGAATGCATCCGGGTCCCCCGTGCTGTGGTAAATCTCTAATGGGTGCGGGAGACAAAAAATTCTTGGCATTGTGCTTTCTCGGATTTGGCGCGTGAATGGTCCTTCTTCGTTTGAGGGAGCCTATGACCTTACTTCGGACGTCCTTCTGGGGTCCCTCTCTACTTCCTGTAGTCTTCTCATCATCTGTCTGATGACTTCATCTCTGGGGTCTTCCCTGACTAGGTGTTCGGGTCTTGGGGAATGATCCTGGATCCTTCAGACTCTGGGTGATTAGAATCTCCGGCTCTGTCTTTCTCGTGAGTAGTGTTGATGGACGAGTTCCACGCTGGGGGTTCTGGCTCTTTCCCTTTCGGGCCTTCGAGTGTCAGAGTGCTTGTTGTTGGAGTGTGAAGTTGTGGTTCTGTTTCGGGAGTGCTCTGATCTTCGGCGTATGCTCTGTCTCTCTTCAGCTAAGACCATCTTGATCATCCTGATTAGAGCGAGGTCCGGCAGATCGGATGCATCCATGAAATTATTCTTGTCCAGACTCGAAGATGCTCGGAGGTTGGTTCCTTCATTAGTCGGTTCAGTGGATGTCCCATCAAATGTGCTCCTCGTGTACTCTGGATCTGATGAAACTTCGGTAAGAGAGCTCTCGCCTTCAGGTAAGGTTTCATGGGAACGGGGGACCCCTCCAACCTTTGACGGTTAGTATTCTCCTAGAACTCTCCGTCGTTCCCATAGACGGCGACATTAGGTAGGGACCACCACGCTCTTGAGCTTCTGTCTCCTGGTCTTGGTCACATTGAACTCCATCGTCTTGGTTGAGTTAGGTATGACCTGCGCAAGCAACATAATCTGTAGACCGCGCCAGAGTTTTGCCCGGCGGTGGGTCCTCCGATGCTTAAGTCAGTATATGAGTGAACAAAGAGAATGTGCTAGACCTAGAGCAGAGTGAATAGTTACCTCAAATAAAGGAATGATGTTGGATTATATAGTCTTGTCTAATAGGGTGACACATTCGTAATATTTGATAGGAAATAGGCGACGTGTGTCAGAAGACATGTGGCGAAGATATCTAGGAGGCCGGCCATCAGGCAGCTATGTGCTGCTGAGGGCATGAACTCGGTTTATATGCTTGTGTGTTCAGGTATTACTTCTTCAGTCATTTTTTAATGAACCTCTTTTCCTGAGTCGTTGACTTAAGCGTCTTTATGGACTTTTCAGATCTGGTTGGCCCAATCAAAGTCTTGGTGGCTTAGTTTAAGTCTATTAACCATCAAGTACAATTTGAAAAGTTGAGTGATTTATTTAACCCGTTACATAGTTCAATGACCAAATCATGTCGATTCAAATAGTTTAAGGTTTATTCTGTTTTTTGCGTAGTAAAAATTTACAAGATATCATTAAGAAAACCCGTAAAATTAACATGTGAGGAACCGTCTTCCTCAACAGCCTCCACCGCCAACTTCCTCCACTTGACCGCCGTCTCCCTCATCTCGCCGCCCTCTTCTCCACCCATCATCACTCTCTCCACACCCGCCCGAATCTCCTCCCTCTCCACCCTCCTCACCCTCGTCCCGGTCCTCCAAACCTCCTCCACCATCTTCACATTCACCGTCTGATCTGAAAACTGCGGACACCCCACCACCAGAACCCCAGCCACAAGGCTCTCCGTCGTCGAATTCCACCCGCAATGCGTCACTAAGCATCCCACCGCCGGGTGGCTCAAAACCTCCACTTGCGAGCACCACCCCACCACCATCCCCCTCCCTCCCTCCGCCACCCTCCTCTTCATCTCCTCCACGAACCCTTCTTCTCCCTCCCTCGCCGCTCGGAGCACCCACAAGAAAACCCGACCCGAATCCGATAACCCGCGAAACATCTCCTCCATTTCCTCTTTTGACAGAACAGCCAAGCTCCCGAAAGATACGTAAACAACTGACTTCTCCGGCTTCGAATCCAACCATTCGATGTAGCTCTCCGTCGAATGGAACAAATCGCAGACGTAGGATTCGTCGGAAAGAGTCAACGGCCCGATCGGATACAGTTTTATCTTGCTCGAACCATGGACGCCTCTGATGGCGTCTTCCTCAAGAGAATCAAAGGTGTTGATGATTACACGTGGGCGAGGATCTTCTTCGAGTGCCTGAATGTGTTCGTGAAAGATTGACGAAACTGCGTGGTATGGATCTGTAGGGAAGAGAACACTAGGAAGATCTTCAGCTGAAAAGAGTGGCAGACCCGGTAATTTTACGGAAATCGGGGGGCTAAAATTTTCATCATCCCTCCGGTGAAAGCTTCCTGTTTCGCTGTTCATAACACTATGGTAAATATAAAAGACGGTGGCCGACTGGGTGAAGAAAAACGCCGAAGGAACAGCGCAGGCTCGTCCGACGGCGGCGACAAACGGTAGCAGGATGTTGTATATTAAAAAAGTGACGGGGCGGCCGTCGGCGGCTAGAGATTGCAAAAGCTGTTTGAGCCCCTCGGTGCCGTTTCTCTGGAGATTTTGGAGGGTAGATGCCGCCGTGGAGTCTTCGGCGGAGTCGGAGAAGGCGGCGAATGAGAGGCCGGGTATGGCGGCGGGTCGAGATCTGATGCGGGCGAGGCCGTCGGTGGTGGAGGCTATAGTGACGGTGGCGCCGACGGAGAGGAGGAGCTTCGCGAGCTGGAGACATGGGTTGAGGTGGCCTTGGGCGACCAGAGTCCCGATGAGGAAGTGGTGGCGCCGGCGAGTGAGGGTCATCGTCGGAGTTTGGTTTTATGGTTTAGAAGAGAGAATGTTGATTTCGCCGGGCGGTCAGAGTTCAATATGCTACAGAACGACAATGAAAAACAACCCAATGTTCAATAATAATGCAAGATAATGAAAATATGCAAACATAATAACGTGAAGAATATTTGATACACCCACCGCCACCGGCCACCATCATCCTTTAAACAATTCTATTAACCATTCATATTAAAAAATAATGGTATTTTTTGAACTCTAAATTTATTGTTTTAAAATGTAAATAGAAGGATCATCCAAATGAATCTAAATTTATCTGTGAGTCATCGTTTTAGTCTGAGACGTGGTCGTCGTTTTCTTCCACGTAGAGGTCCAGCACTTTGAAAACAGGTTGGATCGTGATTGATGGTGGTGTAGTCGAGCTTTGGCCCATCCGTCAGACCAGACCCGTTGGACCGGACCGTTTCATATTATGGGCTTAAGCCCAGAAAGCCCATGACATTAGAGAAAGCTTAGCTCTTCCCTGTAAATAGCAGTTACTATAAGATAGTCTTATTGCATAATCTACATTCTTTGCGTATTGTCCTCCTCCATATACTCAACTCTTCAAGAAACTGACTTAGTGTTGGAGTGTGTCCCCGAGATCACATCCCCGGGCCTTCCTAATGTGTTCTTTATGCAGATTTCGCTCAGATCAGATCTCCTATTTATGAAGGAATTTTCATCTCCCATCTGGTAATTTTTTACGGTTATCAATTTGACGTCATCTGTGGGAACAACTCCCCGATTCATATTTCTCTTTGGCCGATCTCATCTAGTCCATACCGTTGTTGAATTCTACTAGTGTACAATACATTGAAGAATAACTCGACGGAGGGGGACGGTTCATCAATCGTCCGCATCGGAAAACAACTGCTGAAAGAGTAAATTTTATGTCTAATAGGAATTGGATCTGCCCTCAACCGCCAGAGCCATTGGGTCACTCCTGACCTACATCTCCTCCATTTGAAGAATCAATGGTGATTTGCTCGCCTTCGCTCGGATACATCATTGTGGCATGGAGCATCGTCGTCCAAGCGTCACCGGCCTTGGCCTTCGCTTAGGCAAATCGAACCCGCTACTTGCGCACATGGCCGATTGGGATTCCTGAAATTAGAGCCACGTGAAGGGATCGCAATCTCAATCTAAACCAAACACAAAATCATTACCAGATAATTGGGTTCATTGACTTCTGGTCATTTATTCGCTGGAGTTTTTTGAACAAATTTGTCTTTTTGACTATAGAATACCCAAAGTTAACGACGAAGACATCGCCTAGGGCGACGCCCCGACCGGCCAGCAACAAAAAGTCCATGTACTTATTGTCACGAAGAATAATTGCCCGATGGAACACGTCTCTGTCACGCTAATCCGCGTTCCCCATCGTGGCTTGCCCATTAAGAGGTCCCTTGCACCGCGAACGGATCCAGAAGCGACAACATCCCCCGCTTCAATGGCCCTCCGCTAGAATGGCCACAATCTGAATTTGTGGCCTCGTCGTCTGGCGAGACCTATCGATCCACCGCCCAACCTCACTTCACCGGCAACGCCTCACGCCGAAAGACATCACTCTCGCTCGCCTTCCTTGTCGAGTGGCTGCTACGATCCAAATGTAACTGCCTCACGATCCAAAACGCAACCGCCTCCACCATGAATCACGTTTTGAATACTTAATCCCCATGTACCATTTTTGTCAATTTTTTTTTTTACTTCTAGTTATTGTAAAATAACTCACAATCCCCTTCTTTTAATGGTTTTTACTATTAGTCCCTAAATTTTTAAATTTAATATAATAATTTATCTTTTAACTCTTTGTTTTAATTATTTATGCTATTAATTTCACACTTTTCTTCTCTTTATTTTTTTATTTGTGTATATTAATCTCACATGTTTTCATTTAAATATAAAATGAATAGTCCTCTGCTTCTTTATTAACCCAATTTTTCTTTGACCAATTATTCTTACGATTTTTTACATATTAACTTCATACGTTTGAATTTAAATACAAAATAAATAGTCCTTCATTTTTGTAAAAGTTAAAAAAAATACCCCGTAATGTTTGTGTGCATTTTTCTGTGTACACATTTATATTAACCGTACTAGTTTTTAAAATTCATAAACATAAAATATGTTCTCAATCCTTTCACTTATATTAGAAGCATTTCTCTTTATAATATTTGCATATAAACATGAAACGTTTAACATATAAATATATATGTTAAATTTATTGATTCTACCTTAGATACCTAAATATACGTAGAAAAATTGTATCAACCAAAACGATGAAACTTGAAAATTACAGTTACTTTTCATAAAATAGATCGTGTATCAAATGAAAAATGTCTTATCAATATGATTGTTTTTATGATATTCTATTTTTATATTGATTATCATATGAAAACCAATAATATTAATCAATTTATCGCTCTTCTCAGAAAAAAAAAAAAAATTCTAAATCCTTTACATTTTTATATATTATTTTAATTTTTTTATTGTCCTGTTGTGGAACACGGGTGAAAGAAAACTAATTTACTTACATACATCCAACTCTATGGCATTAACGAGTTATTGATCAATAAGGTTTTATGATTCTTACACAAAGGCCCTGAATTTTGTATGTTTACAATTACGCTCAAGTTTCTCGGCATAGCGAATTACGGGTTCCTCAAGTTAAAAAAAATAAAAAATAAAATAAAAATAAAACTTGTGGATGAGCCCTGGAATTTCGTCTATTGACAAGTTTCGCCTTTAATGAGACCGACGCTCTCCAGTTTTGCCGATTTGTTCAATTCGTCCTGTCCTTTATGATGGGCCACACTCCATGGTCACTAATGTTTCCAGCTTCTTTCATCAAGACCCCAGACTTCTTGTGAAGGCTCTTTCAGACTTGGTGATTGCATTTGACCCCTTGAATTTTCCAATTCTTACGGAACCTCCACAACTTTCTACAAGGGGCCTTCAAGCCACCAAATAGCCTTTGAAGCCCACCCTATAGCTACTCTTCTAGGAACATATCTAGGAAGTAAGCGTGTATTATGAAACGCGAAAAAGGTGAATATGATTTATTGTATCTCATTAGGGGCTTCAAAAATTGTTATTTTTCAGTGAATTTTTGTTTTTTCACTTCAAAAAATTCATTAGTGAATTTTGAAGTTTTTCACCCCACATTTTCGGATCTAAGGTGAATTAGGGATAAATGAAAAACTTAATTTACCGTGAATTAAACTTTTTCACCCACAGAGCTCTTTTAGAGATCGCCCCTGCTCGATGGATTTAACTTTTGTCCTGCCTCGTCTCTTGCCGGATCTGACTCGTCGGAGGTCGGGGAATGGCATGGCTTGGCGTCTATCTTCGATTCGCACCGGCTTGTGTTGAGGGCATAGACGGTGGCGGGTTTGACAACAGATCCAGAGAAGAAGAATATGGAGAAGAGAGAACCGGAGATCACCCCTGCTCCGGTGTCGCACGACGTCGAAGTTTCTCCGATCGCGAGAAAGCGCCTTTTCCAGGCTGCTCGTTTTTTCTGTCTATGCTTTTGCACCTACCACAACTGAGAAATTATCAGCGCTTTCGACATAGAATTACGGCGGATCAAGGACGAGAAGATCTCCTTATGGCGTCGCAGAATCTAGATCTCATGGCATCGAAGGTTATCATCGTCGTCGTCGTAAAAATCACAGGAAGGGGGGGGGGCAGAGAATGGGAGGGAAGGGGTGAGCAGCGCAGGGATGATGGCGCAAAGTAGAAGGAAAGGAAGTGGGAGATGATGAGAATGTGAAAAAATGGTGATATTTTTTATTTCACAGAATCTCAAACTGTTAATACCAAACACACAATAAAGTTAAAAAAAAAAAAAAATCACTCATCTATCCACATATCAAATAATTTATACTTCTTATTTTTCTTAACTTTAAAACTCCCTATTATGGTAAATGCAAGGTATCCTAGTTGCTAAGAAATGATAATGGAGAATTGGTCAATAACTAACCACATGCGTAAGAGCCACGCACCTCTTTAACTTATTATACTACATAACCTCGTAGACATACAACAAATATAGCGTCAGCATAACACTAATGCAGTTCTTGGAAAATATATACTCTCCCGGGCATCATTAATTAATAGTCTCTTCTCTCAAAAATATTAAAACGATTGTTTATTAGTATTTAATTTATAATGTTATTTTTTTAATTATTTTAAATTTTAATTTTAATATTTTTATATATAAATAAAAAATTGATGTATCTATTTTACATACGTATTTTATTTATTTATTTTTTATAATAAAATAATATAGATAAATTTAAATAAAATAAACATAAAAAATCAAACATTTTAATAATTTTGGAATGGAGGGAGTATAATATTTCACTTCTATATATATATATATATATTTCAAAATTAAATTTTAACAAAAATAAATAGTGAAAAAAAATCACAAAAAAAATGTATTTAAAAAAATAGACTTCTAATTATAATATACTTATGACTTATTTAATTTTAAATATCTAAATATTTATAAAAAAAATCAAACATATGTATTGTCAAAGAGTAAAAACTCATATACTCTATCAATCCTATAAAAATTGTAACATTTCATTTTCAGTATTTAATCTATAATTTTTATTTTTTCAACATGTTGACATATAATGTCAAATAATTTATATGTATATGTTAAATAAATATGTCTAATTTCTAAATATATTTTTAAAATTAATTTTAATAAAATTCTTCTTTACTAAAAATTGAGTTAAACACAAAGAAGTAAAAAGTCAAATATCCTATCAATTAAATGGAGACGTAATGTAAATGTCGGGAGGACACAAATTAAGGGGTGAGAAGAAGCCTAGAAAGAGAGGACTAATTCCGTCACCAGCAAGAAACAAAACAAACGCGTCTCATATCTTTATCATCCTTCTTATATAGTTCTTGCTTTCCCTCCACCATCACCTCCGCCACACGCTTCCTCTGATCTCTTCTTCATCACCCACGATCATGGCCGATCAGCGGGACAACACAAGGGCGGCAGCGATGATCAACTTCACGGAATCAGAGATCGATGTGGCTCAGCAGCTGGTGCGGCTCTGCGGCGAGAAGAACGACGTCGTTAATGTGAGCTCCCGCGATGAAGATGGCCGCTCGTGTTGCGTTAGGTTAACGTTCTGTGACGGCAAGGAGGAGGAGGAGATGAGGTTAAGACCGAGAAAGAGGAGGTTTCGTTCCATTGATATTATCTATCAGTCTACTCAGCCATTGGAGTTGCTTCATCTCAAAGCTAGCAAGGTTAATTATTTAGTTAATTAGATTTAATAGTTACTCATATATAAGCTTGATCAATTCGTCCTCAACACGTGATCTAGTGATCATATTCCTGAAGACATTTATATAGATCTCGAGTTCGAGTCTTTAGTATCCCAACACCTATACCCCTTTATATCAACAAAAAAAAAAAAGCTTGATCAATTCATTTAAAACAGTTTCTTTGGTACTATATAGTATATTAATAACCCAAAATTAGTTGTAAAATTAAGAAATATTCTGCAGTTTCTGATGATACAGGCAAAAAATTTAGTCCATCCATATTCTGCATATCTAGATGATCATCGCATTCGTTTTTTTGTTTAAGCTTTTTAATTTATATATAAGAGCTTCAGGGAGACCGGCCAAGGACTGCCGGGTTTTCTGTAAAAATTTCAAACTTTGGGATAAACATTTTGATTAGAGAGTTAAATTAATACTCCAATGATCAATGGAGAAAGCATAAGAATCAGGGAGACAATCATTTGATAAACTAGTGATAGAGGATGAAACAAGGCATTCAGCATAATAATCCTATAGCAATTCAACACATATTCTGAGTTTTATAGAACTAAATGGGCAATAGACCTGCCATGCATGCAGACCAGAAACAACACAAAAATAACAAAGGAGATGAAAGGATGAAGATAGAAATCATGCACCAAAGTATTAATCTCCATCACCCATCAGCTCCTCTTTGAGATCATTGATGCTTTTCTCCAACT